>CAXAJV010001114.1:4269600-4362600 GCA_963969225.1 Xylocopa violacea
ATAAAATTCCCACGGAGACGTAGACGCCAACTCGCCAGGAATGTTGTAAAATATTAGTGCCGAGATCTTAGGTTGGGTTAGGTTAGGTTATATTACGTTATTGATGTATATGAAGGTCCCACGGAGACGTAGAGGCCAACTCGCCAGGAATGTTGTCAAATATTAGTGCCGAGATCTTAGGTTGGGTTAGGTCAGGTAATATTATGTTATTGATGTATATGAAGGTCCCACGGAAACATGGAGGCCAACAAGACAGGAATGTTGTCAAATATTACCGCCGAGATGTTACGTTGGTTTAGGTTAGGTTAAATTACGTTATTGATATATATGAAGGTCCCACTGAGAGGTAGAGGCCAACTCGCCAGGAATGTTGTCAAATATTAGTGCCGAGATGTTAGGTTGGATTAAGTTAGGTAATATTACGTTATTGATGTATATGAAGGTCCCACGGTGACGTAGAGGCCAACTCGCCAGGAATGTTGTCAAATATTACCGCCGATGTGTTAGGTTGGGTTAGGTTAGGTTATACTACGTTATTGATGTACATGAAGCCCCACGGAGACATAGAGGCCAACTCGCCAGAAATGTTGTCAAATATTACAGCCGAGATGATAGGTTGGGTTAGGTTAGGTTATATTACGTTATTGATGTATATAAAATTCCCACGGAGACGTAGAGGCCAACTAGCCAGGAACGTTGTCAAATATTAGTGCCGAGAAGTTAGGTTGGATTAGGTTAGGTTATATTACGTTATTGATGTATATAAAAGCCCCACGGAGACGTAGAGGCCAACTCGCCAGGAATGTTGTCAAATATTAGTTCCGAGAGATTGGGTTGGGTTAGGTTAGGTTATATTACGTTATTGATGTATATAAAGGCCCCGCGGAGACGTAGAGGCCAACCCCCAAGGAATGTTGTCAAATAATAGCACCGAAAGGTTAGGTTGGGTTAGTTTAGGTTATAATACGTTATTGATATATGTGAAGGTCCCACGGAGACGTAGAGGCCAACTCGCCAGGAATGTTGTTACATAATAGCGCCGAGTGGTTAGGTCGGGTTATATTAGGTTATATTACGTTATTGATGGATATGAAGGTCTCACGGAGACGTAGAGGCCAACTCGCCAGGAATGTTGTCAAATATTACCGCCGATATGATAGGTTGATCTAGGTTAGGTTATATTACGTTATTGATGTATATAAAGGTCCCACGGAAACATAGAGGCCAACAAGCCAGGAATGTTGTCAAATACTACCGCCGAGATGTTACGTTGGTTTAGGTTAGGTTAAATTAAGATATTGACGTATAGGAAGGTCCCACGGAGAGGTGGAGGCCAACTCGCCAGGAATGTTGTCAAATATTAGTGCCGAGATGTTAGGTTGGGTTAGGTTAGGTAATATTAAGTTATTAATGTATATGAAGGGCCCACTGTGACGTAGAGGCCAACTCGCCAGGAATGTTGTCAAATATTACCGCCGATGTGTTAGGTTGGGTTAGGTTAGGTTATACTACGTTATTGATGTATATGAAGGCCCCACGGAGACGTAGAGGCCAACTCGCCAGGAATGTTGTCAAATATTACCGCCGAGATGATAGGTTGGGTTAGGTTAGGTGATATTACGTTATTGATGTATATGAAGGTCCCACGGAGACGTAGAGGCCAACTCGCCAGGAATGTTGTCAAATATTACCGCCGAGATGTTACGTTGGGTTAGGTTAGGTTATATTACGTTATTGATGTATATGAAGGTCCCACCGAGACGTAGAGGCCAACTCGCCAGGAATGTTGTCAAATATTAGTGCCGAGATCTTAGGTTGGGTTAGGTTAGGTTATATTACGTTATTGATGTATATGAAGGTCCCACGGAGACGTAGAGGCCAACTCGCCAGGAATGTTGTCAAATATTAGTGCCGAGATCTTAGGTTGGATTAGGTCAGGTAATATTATGTTATTGATGTATATGAAGGTCCCACGGAAACATGGAGGCCAACAAGACAGGAATGTTGTCAAATATTACCGCCGAGATGTTACGTTGGTTTAGGTTAGGTTAAATTACGTTACTGATGTATATGAAGGTCCCACTGAGAGGTAGAGGCCAACTCGCCAGGAATGTTGTCAAATATTAGTGCCGAGATGTTAGGGAGGGTTAAGTTAGGTAATATTACGTTATAGATGTATACAAAATTCCCACGGAGACGTAGAGGCCAACTCGCCATGAATGTTGTCAAATATTACCGCCGAGATGATAGGTTGGGTTAGGTTAGGTGATATTACGTTATTGATGTATATGAAGGTCCCACGGAGACGTAGAGGCCAACTCGCCAGGAATGTTGTCAAATATTAGTGCCAAGATCTTAGGTTGGGTTAGTTCAGGTAATATTATGTTATTGATGTATATGAAGGTCCCACGGAAACATGGAGGCCAACAAGACAGGAAGGTTGTCAAATATTACCGCCGAGATGTTATGTTGGTTTAGGTTAGGTTAAATTACGTTATTGATGTATATGAAGGTCCCACTGAGAGGTAGAGGCCAACTCGCCAGGAATGTTGTCAAATATTAGTGCCGAGATGTTAGGTTGGGTTAAGTTAGGTAATATTACGTTATAGATATATATAAAATTCCCACGGAGACGTAGAGGCCAACTCGCCAGGAATGTTGTAAAATATTAGTGCCGAGATCTTAGGTTGGGTTAGGTTAGGTTATATTACGTTATTGATGTATATGAAGGTCCCACCGAGACGTAGAGGCCAACACGCCAGGAATGTTGTCAAATATTAGTGCCGAGATCTTAGGTTGGGTTAGGACAGGTAATATTATGTTATTGATGTATATGAAGGTCCCACGGAAACATGGAGGCCAACAAGACAGGAATGTTGTCAAATATTACCGCCGAGATGTTACGTTGGTTTAGGTTACGTTAAATTACGTAATTGATGTATATGAAGGTCCCACTGAGAGGTAGAGGCCAACTCGCCAGGAATGTTGTCAAATATTAGTGCCGAGATATTAGGTTGGGTTAAGTTAGGTAATATTACGTTATAGATGTATATAAAATTCCCACGGAGACGTAGACGCCAACTCGCCAGGAATGTTGTAAAATATTAGTGCCGAGATCTTAGGTTGGGTTAGGTTAGGTTATATTACGTTATTGATGTATATGAAGGTCCCACGGAGACGTAGAGGCCAACTCGCCAGGAATGTTGTCAAATATTAGTGCCGAGATCTTAGGTTGGGTTAGGTCAGGTAATATTATGTTATTGATGTATATGAAGGTCCCACGGAAACATGGAGGCCAACAAGACAGGAATGTTGTCAAATATTACCGCCGAGATATTACGTTGGTTTAGGTTAGGTTAAATTACGTTATTGATATATATGAAGGTCCCACTGAGAGGTAGAGGCCAACTCGCCAGGAATGTTGTCAAATATTAGTGCCGAGATGTTAGGTTGGATTAAGTTAGGTAATATTACGTTATTGATGTATATGAAGGTCCCACGGTGACGTAGAGGCCAACTCGCCAGGAATGTTGTCAAATATTACCGCCGATGTGTTAGGTTGGGTTAGGTTAGGTTATACTACGTTATTGATGTACATGAAGGCCCCACGGAGACATAGAGGCCAACTCGCCAGAAATGTTGTCAAATATTACAGCCGAGATGATAGGTTGGGTTAGGTTAGGTTATATTACGTTATTGATGTATATAAAATTCCCACGGAGACGTAGAGGCCAACTAGCCAGGAACGTTGTCAAATATTAGTGCCGAGAAGTTAGGTTGGATTAGGTTAGGTTATATTACGTTATTGATGTATATAAAAGCCCCACGGAGACGTAGAGGCCAACTCGCCAGGAATGTTGTCAAATATTAGTTCCGAGAGATTGGGTTGGGTTAGGTTAGGTTATATTACGTTATTGATGTATATAAAGGCCCCGCGGAGACGTAGAGGCCAACCCCCAAGGAATGTTGTCAAATAATAGCGCCGAAAGGTTAGGTTGGGTTAGTTTAGGTTATATTACGTTATTGATATATGTGAAGGTCCCACGGAGACGTAGAGGCCAACTCGCCAGGAATGTTGTTACATAATAGCGCCGAGTGGTTAGGTCGGGTTATATTAGGTTATATTACGTTATTGATGGATATGAAGGTCTCACGGAGACGTAGAGGCCAACTCGCCAGGAATGTTGTCAAATATTAACGCCGAGATGATAGGTTGGGTTAGGTTAGGTTATATAACGTGATTGATGTATATGAAGGCCCCACGGAGACGTATAGGCCAACTCGCCAGGAATGTTGTCAAATATTACCGCCGAGATGATAGGTTGGGTTAGGTTAGGTTATATTGCGTTATTGATGTATATGAAGGTCCCACGGAAACATAGAGGCCAACAAGCCAGGAATGTTGTCAAATATTACCGCCGAGGTGTTACGTTGGTTTAGGTTAGGTTAAATTACGTTATTGATGTATATAAAAGTCCCACGGAGTCGTAGAGGTCAACTCGCCAGGAATGTTGTCAAATAATAGCGCCGAGATCTTAGGTTGGGTTAGGTCAGGTAATATTACGTTATTGATGTATATGAAGGTCCCACGGAGACGTAGAGGCCAACTCGCCAGGAATGTTGTCAAATATTACCGCCGAGATGATAGGTTGGGTTAGGTTAGGTGATATTACGTTATTGATGTATATGAAGGTCCCACGGAGACGTAGAGGCCAACTCGCCAGGAATGTTGTCAAATATTACCGCCGAGATGTTACGTTGGGTTAGGTTAGGTTATATTACGTTATTGATGTATATGAAGGTCCCACCGAGACGTAGAGGCCAACTCGCCAGGAATGTTGTCAAATATTAGTGCCGAGATCTTAGGTTGGGTTAGGACAGGTAATATTATGTTATTGATGTATATGAAGGTCCCACGGAAACATGGAGGCCAACAAGACAGGAATGTTGTCAAATATTACCGCCGAGATGTTACGTTGGTTTAGGTTAGGTTAAATTACGTTACTGATGTATATGAAGGTCCCACTGAGAGGTAGAGGCCAACTCGCCAGGAATGTTGTCAAATATTAGTGCCGAGATGTTAGGGAGGGTTAAGTTAGGTAATATTACGTTATAGATGTATACAAAATTCCCACGGAGACGTAGAGGCCAACTCGCCAGGAATGTTGTCAAATATTACCGCCGAGATGATAGGTTGGGTTAGGTTAGGTGATATTACGTTATTGATGTATATGAAGGTCCCACGGAGACGTAGAGGCCAACTCGCCAGGAATGTTGTCAAATATTAGTGCCAAGATCTTAGGTTGGGTTAGTTCAGGTAATATTATGTTATTGATGTATATGAAGGTCCCACGGAAACATGGAGGCCAACAAGACAGGAAGGTTGTCAAATATTACCGCCGAGATGTTATGTTGGTTTAGGTTAGGTTAAATTACGTTATTGATGTATATGAAGGTCCCACTGAGAGGTAGAGGCCAACTCGCCAGGAATGTTGTCAAATATTAGTGCCGAGATGTTAGGTTGGGTTAAGTTAGGTCATATTACGTTATAGATATATATAAAATTCCCACGGAGACGTAGAGGCCAACTCGCCAGGAATGTTGTAAAATATTAGTGCCGAGATCTTAGGTTGGGTTAGGTTAGGTTATATTACGTTATTGATGTATATGAAGGTCCCACCGAGACGTAGAGGCCAACACGCCAGGAATGTTGTCAAATATTAGTGCCGAGATCTTAGGTTGGGTTAGGACAGGTAATATTATGTTATTGATGTATATGAAGGTCCCACGGAAACATGGAGGCCAACAAGACAGGAATGTTGTCAAATATTACCGCCGAGATGTTACGTTGGTTTAGGTTAGGTTAAATTACGTCATTGATGTATATGAAGGTCCCACTGAGAGGTAGAGGCCAACTCGCCAGGAATGTTGTCAAATATTAGTGCCGAGATGTTAGGTTGGGTTAAGTTAGGTAATATTACGTTATAGATGTATATAAAATTCCCACGGAGACGTAGACGCCAACTCGCCAGGAATGTTGTAAAATATTAGTGCCGAGATCTTAGGTTGGGTTAGGTTAGGTTATATTACGTTATTGATGTATATGAAGGTCCCACGGAGACGTAGAGGCCAACTCGCCAGGAATGTTGTCAAATATTAGTGCCGAGATCTTAGGTTGGGTTAGGTCAGGTAATATTATGTTATTGATGTATATGAAGGTCCCACGGAAACATGGAGGCCAACAAGACAGGAATGTTGTCAAATATTACCGCCGAGATGTTACGTTGGTTTAGGTTAGGTTAAATTACGTTATTGATATATATGAAGGTCCCACTGAGAGGTAGAGGCCAACTCGCCAGGAATGTTGTCAAATATTAGTGCCGAGATGTTTGGTTGGATTAAGTTATGTAATATTACGTTATTGATGTATATGAAGGTCCCACGGTGACGTAGAGGCCAACTCGCCAGGAATGTTGTCAAATATTACCGCCGATGTGTTAGGTTGGGTTAGGTTAGGTTATACTACGTTATTGATGTACATGAAGGCCCCACGGAGACATAGAGGCCAACTCGCCAGAAATGTTGTCAAATATTACAGCCGAGATGATAGGTTGGGTTAGGTTAGGTTATATTACGTTATTGATGTATATAAAATTCCCACGGAGACGTAGAGGCCAACTAGCCAGGAACGTTGTCAAATATTAGTGCCGAGAAGTTAGGTTGGATTAGGTTAGGTTATATTACGTTATTGATGTATATAAAAGCCCCACGGAGACGTAGAGGCCAACTCGCCAGGAATGTTGTCAAATATTAGTTCCGAGAGATTGGGTTGGGTTAGGTTAGGTTATATTACGTTATTGATGTATATAAAGGCCCCGCGGAGACGTAGAGGCCAACCCCCAAGGAATGTTGTCAAATAATAGCGCCGAAAGGTTAGGTTGGGTTAGTTTAGGTTATATTACGTTATTGATATATGTGAAGGTCCCACGGAGACGTAGAGGCCAACTCGCCAGGAATGTTGTTACATAATAGCGCCGAGTGGTTAGGTCGGGTTATATTAGGTTATATTACGTTATTGATGGATATGAAGGTCTCACGGAGACGTAGAGGCCAACTCGCCAGGAATGTTGTCAAATATTAACGCCGAGATGATAGGTTGGGTTAGGTTAGGTTATATTACGTTATTGATGTATATGAAGGCCCCACGGAGACGTATAGGCCAACTCGCCAGGAATGTTGTCAAATATTACCGCCGAGATGATAGGTTGGGTTAGGTTAGGTTATATTGCGTTATTGATGTATATGAAGGTCCCGCGGAAACATAGAGGCCAACAAGCCAGGAATGTTGTCAAATATTACCGCCGAGGTGTTACGTTGGTTTAGGTTAGGTTAAATTACGTTATTGATGTATATAAATGTCCCACGGAGTCGTAGAGGTCAACTCGCCAGGAATGTTGTCAAATAATAGCGCCGAGATCTTAGGTTGGGTTAGGTCAGGTAATATTACGTTATTGATGTATATGAAGGTCCCACGGAGACGTAGAGGCCAACTCGCCAGGAATGTTGTCAAATATTACCGCCGAGATGTTACGTTGGGTTAGGTTAGGTTATATTACGTTATTGATGTATATGAAGGTCCCACCGAGACGTAGAGGCCAACTCGCCAGGAATGTTGTCAAATATTAGTGCCGAGATCTTAGGTTGGGTTAGGACAGGTAATATTATGTTATTGATGTATATGAAGGTCCCACGGAAACATGGAGGCCAACAAGACAGGAATGTTGTCAAATATTACCGCCGAGATGTTACGTTGGTTTAGGTTAGGTTAAATTACGTTACTGATGTATATGAAGGTCCCACTGAGAGGTAGATGCCAACTCGCCAGGAATGTTGTCAAATATTAGTGCCGAGATGTTAGGGAGGGTTAAGTTAGGTAATATTACGTTATAGATGTATACAAAATTCCCACGGAGACGTAGAGGCCAACTCGCCAGGAATGTTGTCAAATATTACCGCCGAGATGATAGGTTGGGTTAGGTTAGGTGATATTACGTTATTGATGTATATGAAGGTCCCACGGAGACGTAGAGGCCAACTCGCCAGGAATGTTGTCAAATATTACCGCCGAGATGATAGGTTGGGTTAGGTTAGGTGATATTACGTTATTGATGTATATGAAGGTCCCACGGAGACGTAGAGGCCAACTCGCCAGGAATGTTGTCAAATATTACCGCCGAGATGTTACGTTGGGTTAGGTTAGGTTATATTACGTTATTGATGTATATGAAGGTCCCACCGAGACGTAGAGGCCAACTCGCTAGGAATGTTGTCAAATATTAGTGCCGAGATCTTAGGTTGGGTTAGGACAGGTAATATTATGTTATTGATGTATATGAAGGTCCCACGGAAACATGGAGGCCAACAAGACAGGAATGTTGTCAAATATTACCGCCGAGATGTTACGTTGGTTTAGGTTAGGTTAAATTACGTTACTGATGTATATGAAGGTCCCACTGAGAGGTAGAGGCCAACTCGCCAGGAATGTTGTCAAATATTAGTGCCGAGATGTTAGGCAGGGTTAAGTTAGGTAATATTACGTTATAGATGTATATAAAATTCCCACGGAGACGTAGAGGCCAACTCGCCAGGAATGTTGTCAAATATTACCGCCGAGATGATAGGTTGGGTTAGGTTAGGTGATATTACGTTATTGATGTATATGAAGGTCCCACGGAGACGTAGAGGCCAACTCGACAGGAATGTTGTCAAATATTAGTGCCGAGATCTTAGGTTGGGTTTGTTCAGGTAATATTATGTTATTGATGTATATGAAGGTCCCACGGAAACATGGAGGCCAACAAGACAGGAAGGTTGTCAAATATTACCGCCGAGATGTTACGTTGGTTTAGGTTAGGTTAAATTACGTTATTGATGTATATGAAGGTCCCACTGAGAGGTAGAGGCCAACTCGCCACGAATGTTGTCAAATACTACCGCCGAGATGTTACGTTGGGTTAGGTTAGGTTATATTACGTTATTGATGTATATAAAATTCCCACGGAGACGTAGAGGCCAACTAGCCAGGAACGTTGTCAAATATTAGTGCCGAGATCTTAGGTTGGGTTAGGTTACGTTATATTACGTTATTGATGTATATAAAAGCCCCACGGAGACGTAGAGGCCAACTCGCCAGGAATGTTGTCAAATATTAGTTCCGAGAGATTGGGTTGGGTTAGGTTAGGTTATATTACGTTATTGATGTATATAAAGGCCCCGCGGAGACGTAGAGGCCAACCCCCAAGGAATGTTGTCAAATAATAGCGCCGAAAGGTTAGGTTGGATTAGTTTAGGTTATATTACGTTATTGATATATGTGAAGGTCCCACGGAGACGTAGAGGCCAACTCGCCAGGAATGTTGTTACATAATAGCGCCGAGTGGTTAGGTCGGGTTATATTAGGTTATATTACGTTACTGATGGATATGAAGGTCTCACGGAGACGTAGAGGCCAACTCGCCAGGAATGTTGTCAAATATTAACGCCGAGATGATAGGTTGGGTTAGGTTAGGTTATATTACGTTATTGATGTATATGAAGGCCCCACGGAGACGTATAGGCCAACTCGCCAGGAATGTTGTCAAATATTACCGCCGAGATGATAGGTTGGGTTAGGTTAGGTTATATTGCGTTATTGATGTATATGAAGGTCCCACGGAAACATAGAGGCCAACAAGCCAGGAATGTTGTCAAATACTACCGCCGAGATGTTACGTTGGTTTAGGTTAGGTTAAATTAAGATATTGATGTATATGAAGGTCCCACGGAGAGGTAGAGGCCAACTCGCCAGGAATGTTGTCAAATATTACCGCCGAAATGATAGGTTGGGTTAGGTTAGGTTATACTACGTTATTGATGTATATGAAGGCCCCACGGAGACGTAGAGGCCAACTCGGCAGAAATGTTGTCAAATATTACCGCCGAGATGATAGGTTGGGTTAGGTTAGGTTATATTACGTTATTGATGTATATAAAATTCCCACGGAGACGTAGAGGCCAACTCGCCAGGAATGTTGTCAAATATTAGTGCCGAGATGTTAGGTTGGATTAGGTTAGGTTATATTACGTTATTGATGTATATAAAAGCCCCACGGAGACTTTGAGGCCAACTCGCCAGGAATGTTGTCAAATATTAATTCCGAGACATTGGGTTGGGTTAGGTTAGGTTATGTTACGTTATTGATGTATATAAAGGCCCAGCGGAGACGTAGAGGCCAACCCGCCAGGAATGTTGTCAAATATTACCGCCGATATGATAGGTTGGGTTAGGTTAGGAAATATTACGTTATTGATGTATATGAAGGTCCCACGGTGACGTAGAGGCCAACTCGCCAGGAATGTTGTCAAATATTACCGCCGATGTGTTAGGTTGGGTTAGGTTAGGTTATACTACGTTATTGATGTATATGAAGGCCCCACGGAGACGTAGAGGCCAACTCGGCTGAAATGTCAAATATTACCGCCGAGATGATAGGTTGGGTTAGGTTAGGTTATATTACGTTATTGATGTATATAAAATTCCCACGGAGACGTAGAGGCCAACTCGCCAGGAATGTTGTCAAATATTAGTGCCGAGATGTTAGGTTGGATTAGGTTAGGTTATATTACGTTATTGATGTATATAAAAGCCCCACGGAGATTTTGAGGCCAACTCGCCAGGAATGTTGTCAAATATTAATTCCGAGACATTGGGTTGGGTTAGGTTAGGTTATATTACGTTATTGATGTATATAAAGGCCCAGCGGAGACGTAGAGGCCAACCCGCCAGGAATGTTGTCAAATATTACCGCCGATATGATAGGTTGGGTTAGGTTAGGTTATATTACGTTATTGATGTATATGAAGGCCCCACGGAGACGGAGAGGCCAACTCGCCAGGAATGTTGTCAAATATTACCGCCGATATGATAGGTTGGGCTACGTTAGGTTATATTACGTTATTGATGTATATGAAGTTCCACGGAGACGTAGAGGCCAGCTCGCCAGGAATGTTGTCAAATAATAACGCCGAAAGGTTAGGTTGGGTTATATTAGGTTATATTACGTTATTGATGGATATGAAGATCTCACGGAGACGTAGAGGCCAACTCTCCAGGAATGTTGTTAAATATTACCGCCGAGTGGTTAGGTCGGGTTATATTAGGTTATATTACGTTACTGATGGATATGAAGGTCTCACGGAGACGTAGAGGCCAACTCGCCAGGAATGTTGTCAAATATTAGTACCGAGATGTTAGGTTGGGTTAGGTTAGGTTATATTACGCTATTGATGTATATAAAAGTCCCACGGAAACCATGAGGCCAATAAGCCAGGAATGTCGTCAAATATTACCGCTGTGATGTGAGATTGGGTTAGGTTAGGTTATATTACGTTATTGACGTATATAAAAGTCCCACGGAGACGTAGAGGCCAACCCGCCAGGAATGTTGTCAAATAATAGCGCAGAAAGGTTAGGTTGGGTTAGTGTAGGTTATATTACGTTATTGATATATGTGAAGGTCCCACGGAAACGTAGATGCCAACTCACCAGGAATGTTGTCACATAATAGCGCCGAGTGGTTAGGTTGGGTTAGGTTAGTTTATATTACGCTATTGATGTATATCAAAGTCCCACGGAAACCATAATGCCAATAAACCAGGAATGTCGTCAAATAATAGCGCCGAAAGGTTAGGCTGGGTCATGTAATGTTATATTACGTTATTGATGTATATGAAGGTCCCACGGAGAAGTAGAGGCCAACTCGCCAGGAATGTTGTCAAATATTACCGCCGAGAATTGATAGGTTGGGTTAGGTTAGGTTATATTACGTCATTGATGAATATGAAGGAGCCACGGTGACGTAGAGGCCAACTCGCCAGGAATGTTGTCAAATATTACCGCCGATGTGTTAGGTTGGGTTAGGTTAGGTTATACTACGTTATTGATGTATATGAAGGCCCCACGGAGATGTAGAGGCCAACTCGCCAGGAATGTTGTCAAATATTACCGCCGAGATGATAGGTTAGGTTAGGTTAGGTTATATTACGTTATTGATGTATATGAAGGTCCCACGGAGACGTAGAGGCCAACTCGCCAGGAATGTTGTCAAATATTAGTGCCGAGATCTTAGGTTGGGTTAGGTCAGGTAATATTATGTTATTGATGTATATGAAGGTCCCACGGAAACATGGAGGCCAACAAGACAGGAATGTTGTCAAATATTACCGCCGAGATGTTACGTTGGTTTAGGTTAGGTTAAATTACGTCATTGATGTATATGAAGGTCCCACTGAAAGGTGGAGGTCAACTCGCCAGGAATGTTGTCAAATATGAGTGCCGAGATGTTAGGTTGGGTTAAGTTAGGTAATATTACGTTATAGATGTATATAAAATTCCCACGGAGACGTAGACGCCAACTCGCCAGGAATGTTGTCAAATATTCCCGCCGAGATGGTAGGTTGGGCTAGGTTAGTTTATTTTACGTTATTGATGTATATAAACGTCCCACGGAAACATAGAGGCCAACTCGCCAGGAATGTTGTCAAATACTACCGCCGAGATGTTACGTTGGGTTAGGTTAGGTTATATTACGTTATTGATGTATATAAAATTCCCACGGAGACGTAGAGGCCAACTAGCCAGGAACGTTGTCAAATATTAGTGCCGAGATGTTAGGTTGGATTAGGTTACGTTATATTACGTTATTGATGTATATAAAAGCCCCACGGAGACGTAGAGGCCAACTCGCCAGGAATGTTGTCAAATATTAGTTCCGAGAGATTGGGTTGGGTTAGGTTAGGTTATATTACGTTATTGATGTATATAAAGGCCCCGCGGAGACGTAGAGGCCAACCCCCAAGGAATGTTGTCAAATAATAGCGCCGAAAGGTTAGGTTGGATTAGTTTAGGTTATATTACGTTATTGATATATGTGAAGGTCCCACGGAGACGTAGAGGCCAACACGCCAGGAATGTTGTTACATAATAGCGCCGAGTGGTTAGGTCGGGTTATATTAGGTTATATTACGTTATTGATGGATATGAAGGTCTCACGGAGACGTAGAGGCCAACTCGCCAGGAATGTTGTCAAATATTAACGCCGAGATGATAGGTTGGGTTAGGTTAGGTTATATTACGTTATTGATGTATATGAAGGCCCCACGGAGACGTATAGGCCAACTCGCCAGGAATGTTGTCAAATATTACCGCCGAGATGATAGGTTGGGTTAGGTTAGGTTATATTGCGTTATTGATGTATATGAAGGTCCCACGGAAACATAGAGGCCAACAAGCCAGGAATGTTGTCAAATACTACCGCCGAGATGTTACGTTGGTTTAGGTTAGGTTAAATTAAGATATTGATGTATATGAAGGTCCCACGGAGAGGTAGAGGCCAACTCGCCAGGAATGTTGTCAAATATTACCGCCGAAATGATAGGTTGGGTTAGGTTAGGTTATACTACGTTATTGATGTATATGAAGGCCCCACGGAGACGTAGAGGCCAACTCGGCAGAAATGTTGTCAAATATTACCGCCGAGATGATAGGTTGGTTTAGGTTAGGTTATATTACGTTATTGATGTATATAAAATTCCCACGGAGACGTAGAGGCCAACTCGCCAGGAATGTTGTCAAATATTAGTGCCGAGATGTTAGGTTGGATTAGGTTAGGTTATATTACGTTATTGATGTATATAAAAGCCCCACGGAGACTTTGAGGCCAACTCGCCAGGAATGTTGTCAAATATTAATTCCGAGACATTGGGTTGGGTTAGGTTAGGTTATGTTACGTTATTGATGTATATAAAGGCCCAGCGGAGACGTAGAGGCCAACCCGCCAGGAATGTTGTCAAATATTACCGCCGATATGATAGGTTGGGTTAGGTTAGGTAATATTACGTTATTGATGTATATGAAGGTCCCACGGTGACGTAGAGGCCAACTCGCCAGGAATGTTGTCAAATATTACCGCCGATGTGTTAGGTTGGGTTAGGTTAGGTTATACTACGTTATTGATGTATATGAAGGCCCCACGGAGACGTAGAGGCCAACTCGGCTGAAATGTTGTCAAATATTACCGCCGAGATGATAGGTTGGGTTAGGTTAGGTTATATTACGTTATTGATGTATATAAAATTCCCACGGAGACGTAGAGGCCAACTCGCCAGGAATGTTGTCAAATATTAGTGCCGAGATGTTAGGTTGGATTAGGTTAGGTTATATTACGTTATTGATGTATATAAAAGCCCCACGGTGATTTTGAGGCCAACTCGCCAGGAATGTTGTCAAATATTAATTCCGAGTCATTGGGTTGGGTTAGGTTAGGTTATATTACGTTATTGATGTATATAAAGGCCCAGCGGAGACGTAGAGGCCAACCCGCCAGGAATGTTGTCAAATATTACCGCCGATATGATAGGTTGGGTTAGGTTAGGTTATATTACGTTATTGATGTATATGAAGGCCCCACGGAGACGGAGAGGCCAACTCGCCAGGAATGTTGTCAAATATTACCGCCGATATGATAGGTTGGGCTACGTTAGGTTATATTACGTTATTGATGTATATGAAGTTCCACGGAGACGTAGAGGCCAGCTCGCCAGGAATGTTGTCAAATAATAACGCCGAAAGGTTAGGTTGGGTTATATTAGGTTATATTACGTTATTGATGGATATGAAGATCTCACGGAGACGTAGAGGCCAACTCGCCAGGAATGTTGTTAAATATTACCGCCGAGTGGTTAGGTCGGGTTATATTAGGTTATATTACGTTACTGATGGATATGAAGGTCTCACGGAGACGTAGAGGCCAACTCGCCAGGAATGTTGTCAAATATTAGTACCGAGATGTTAGGTTGGGTTAGGTTAGGTTATATTACGCTATTGATGTATATAAAAGTCCCACGGAAACCATGAGGCCAATAAGCCAGGAATGTCGTCAAATATTACCGCTGTGATGTGAGATTGGGTTAGGTTAGGTTATATTACGTTATTGACGTATATAAAAGTCCCACGGAGACGTAGAGGCCAACCCGCCAGGAATGTTGTCAAATAATAGCGCAGAAAGGTTAGGTTGGGTTAGTGTAGGTTATATTACGTTATTGATATATGTGAAGGTCCCACGGAAACGTAGATGCCAACTCACCAGGAATGTTGTCACATAATAGCGCCGAGTGGTTAGGTTGGGTTAGGATAGTTTATATTACGCTATTGATGTATATCAAAGTCCCACGGAAACCATAATGCCAATAAACCAGGAATGTCGTCAAATAATAGCGCCGAAAGGTTAGGCTGGGTCATGTAATGTTATATTACGTTATTGATGTATATGAAGGTCCCACGGAGAAGTAGAGGCCAACTCGCCAGGAATGTTGTCAAATATTACCGCCGAGAATTGATAGGTTGGGTTAGGTTAGGTTATATTACGTCATTGATGAATATGAAGGAGCCACGGTGACGTAGAGGCCAACTCGCCAGGAATGTTGTCAAATATTACCGCCGATGTGTTAGGTTGGGTTAGGTTAGGTTATACTACGTTATTGATGTATATGAAGGCCCCACGGAGATGTAGAGGCCAACTCGCCAGGAATGTTGTCAAATATTACCGCCGAGATGATAGGTTAGGTTAGGTTAGGTTATATTACGTTATTGATGTATATGAAGGTCCCACGGAGACGTAGAGGCCAACTCGCCAGGAATGTTGTCAAATATTAGTGCCGAGATCTTAGGTTGGGTTAGGTCAGGTAATATTATGTTATTGATGTATATGAAGGTCCCACGGAAACATGGAGGCCAACAAGACAGGAATGTTGTCAAATATTACCGCCGAGATGTTACGTTGGTTTAGGTTAGGTTAAATTACGTTATTGATGTATATGAAGGTCCCACTGAGAGGTAGAGGCCAACTCGCCAGGAATGTTGTCAAATATTAGTGCCGAGATGTTAGGTTGGGTTAAGTTAGGTAATATTACGTTATTGATGTATATGAAGGTCCCACGGTGACGTAGAGGCCAACTCGCCAGGAATGTTGTCAAATATTCCCGCCGAGATGGTAGGTTGGGCTAGGTTAGGTTATATTACGTTATTGATGTATATGAAGGTCCCACGGAGACGTAGAGGCCAACTCGCCAGGAATGTTGTCAAATATTAGTGCCGAGATCTTAGGTTGGGTTAGGTCAGGTAATATTATGTTATTGATGTATATGAAGGTCCCACGGAAACATGGAGGCCAACAAGACAGGAATGTTGTCAAATATTACCGCCGAGATGTTACGTTGGTTTAGGTTAGGTTAAATTACGTCATTGATGTATATGAAGGTCCCACTGAAAGGTGGAGGTCAACTCGCCAGGAATGTTGTCAAATATTAGTCCCGAGATGTTAGGTTGGGTTAAGTTATGTAATATTACGTTATAGATGTATATAAAATTCCCACGGAGACGTAGACGCCAACTCGCCAGGAATGTTGTCAAATATTCCCGCCGAGATGGTAGGTTGGGCTAGGTTAGGTTATTTTACGTTATTGATGTATATAAACGTCCCACGGAAACATAGAGGCCAACTCGCCAGGAATGTTGTCAAATACTACCGCCGAGATGTTACGTTGGGTTAGGTTAGGTTATATTACGTTATTGATGTATATAAAATTCCCACGGAGACGTAGAGGCCAACTAGCCAGGAACGTTGTCAAATATTAGTGCCGAGATGTTAGGTTGGATTAGGTTACGTTATATTACGTTATTGATGTATATAAAAGCCCCACGGAGAGGTAGAGGCCAACTCGCCAGGAATGTTGTCAAATATTAGTTCCGAGAGATTGGGTTGGGTTAGGTTAGGTTATATTACGTTATTGATGTATATAAAGGCCCCGCGGAGACGTAGAGGCCAACCCCCAAGGAATGTTGTCAAATAATAGCGCCGAAAGGTTAGGTTGGATTAGTTTAGGTTATATTACGTTATTGATATATGTGAAGGTCCCACGGAGACGTAGAGGCCAACACGCCAGGAATGTTGTTACATAATAGCGCCGAGTGGTTAGGTCGGGTTATATTAGGTTATATTACGTTATTGATGGATATGAAGGTCTCACGGAGACGTAGAGGCCAACTCGCCAGGAATGTTGTCAAATATTAACGCCGAGATGATAGGTTGGGTTAGGTTAGGTTATATTACGTTATTGATGTATATGAAGGCCCCACGGAGACGTATAGGCCAACTCGCCAGGAATGTTGTCAAATATTACCGCCGAGATGATAGGTTGGGTTAGGTTAGGTTATATTGCGTTATTGATGTATATGAAGGTCCCACGGAAACATAGAGGCCAACAAGCCAGGAATGTTGTCAAATACTACCGCCGAGATGTTACGTTGGTTTAGGTTAGGTTAAATTAAGATATTGATGTATATGAAGGTCCCACGGAGAGGTAGAGGCCAACTCGCCAGGAATGTTGTCAAATATTACCGCCGAAATGATAGGTTGGGTTAGGTTAGGTTATACTACGTTATTGATGTATATGAAGGCCCCACGGAGACGTAGAGGCCAACTCGGCAGAAATGTTGTCAAATATTACCGCCGAGATGATAGGTTGGGTTAGGTTAGGTTATATTACGTTATTGATGTATATAAAATTCCCACGGAGACGTAGAGGCCAACTCGCCAGGAATGTTGTCAAATATTAGTGCCGAGATGTTAGGTTGGGTTAAGTTAGGTAATATTACGTTATAGATGTATATAAAATTCCCACGGAGACGTAGACGCCAACTCGCCAGGAATGTTGTCAAATATTCCCGCCGAGATGGTAGGTTGGGCTAGGTTAGGTTATTTTACGTTATTGATGTATATAAACGTCCCACGGAAACATAGAGGCCAACTCGCCAGGAATGTTGTCAAATACTACCGCCGAGATGTTACGTTGGGTTAGGTTAGGTTATATTACGTTATTGATGTATATAAAATTCCCACGGAGACGTAGAGGCCAACTAGCCAGGAACGTTGTCAAATATTAGTGCCGAGATGTTAGGTTGGATTAGGTTACGTTATATTACGTTATTGATGTATATAAAAGCCCCACGGAGACGTAGAGGCCAACTCGCCAGGAATGTTGTCAAATATTAGTTCCGAGAGATTGGGTTGGGTTAGGTTAGGTTATATTACGTTATTGATGTATATAAAGGCCCCGCGGAGACGTAGAGGCCAACCCCCAAGGAATGTTGTCAAATAATAGCGCCGAAAGGTTAGGTTGGATTAGTTTAGGTTATATTACGTTATTGATATATGTGAAGGTCCCACGGAGACGTAGAGGCCAACACGCCAGGAATGTTGTTACATAATAGCGCCGAGTGGTTAGGTCGGGTTATATTAGGTTATATTACGTTATTGATGGATATGAAGGTCTCACGGAGACGTAGAGGCCAACTCGCCAGGAATGTTGTCAAATATTAACGCCGAGATGATAGGTTGGGTTAGGTTAGGTTATATTACGTTATTGATGTATATGAAGGCCCCACGGAGACGTATAGGCCAACTCGCCAGGAATGTTGTCAAATATTACCGCCGAGATGATAGGTTGGGTTAGGTTAGGTTATATTGCGTTATTGATGTATATGAAGGTCCCACGGAAACATAGAGGCCAACAAGCCAGGAATGTTGTCAAATACTACCGCCGAGATGTTACGTTGGTTTAGGTTAGGTTAAATTAAGATATTGATGTATATGAAGGTCCCACGGAGAGGTAGAGGCCAACTCGCCAGGAATGTTGTCAAATATTACCGCCGAAATGATAGGTTGGGTTAGGTTAGGTTATACTACGTTATTGATGTATATGAAGGCCCCACGGAGACGTAGAGGCCAACTCGGCAGAAATGTTGTCAAATATTACCGCCGAGATGATAGGTTGGGTTAGGTTAGGTTATATTACGTTATTGATGTATATAAAATTCCCACGGAGACGTAGAGGCCAACTCGCCAGGAATGTTGTCAAATATTAGTGCCGAGATGTTAGGTTGGATTAGGTTAGGTTATATTACGTTATTGATGTATATAAAAGCCCCACGGAGACTTTGAGGCCAAATCGCCAGGAATGTTGTCAAATATTAATTCCGAGACATTGGGTTGGGTTAGGTTAGGTTATGTTACGTTATTGATGTATATAAAGGCCCAGCGGAGACGTAGAGGCCAACCCGCCAGGAATGTTGTCAAATATTACCGCCGATATGATAGGTTGGGTTAGGTTAGGTAATATTACGTTATTGATGTATATGAAGGTCCCACGGTGACGTAGAGGCCAACTCGCCAGGAATGTTGTCAAATATTACCGCCGATGTGTTAGGTTGGGTTAGGTTAGGTTATACTACGTTATTGATGTATATGAAGGCCCCACGGAGACGTAGAGGCCAACTCGGCTGAAATGTTGTCAAATATTACCGCCGAGATGATAGGTTGGGTTAGGTTAGGTTATATTACGTTATTGATGTATATAAAATTCCCACGGAGACGTAGAGGCCAACTCGCCAGGAATGTTGTCAAATATTAGTGCCGAGATGTTAGGTTGGATTAGGTTAGGTTATATTACGTTATTGATGTATATAAAAGCCCCACGGAGATTTTGAGGCCAACTCGCCAGGAATGTTGTCAAATATTAATTCCGAGACATTGGGTTGGGTTAGGTTAGGTTATATTACGTTATTGATGTATATAAAGGCCCAGCGGAGACGTAGAGGCCAACCCGCCAGGAATGTTGTCAAATATTACCGCCGATATGATAGGTTGGGTTAGGTTAGGTTATATTACGTTATTGATGTATATGAAGGCCCCACGGAGACGGAGAGGCCAACTCGCCAGGAATGTTGTCAAATATTACCGCCGATATGATAGGTTGGGCTACGTTAGGTTATATTACGTTATTGATGTATATGAAGTTCCACGGAGACGTAGAGGCCAGCTCGCCAGGAATGTTGTCAAATAATAACGCCGAAAGGTTAGGTTGGGTTATATTAGGTTATATTACGTTATTGATGGATATGAAGATCTCACGGAGACGTAGAGGCCAACTCGCCAGGAATGTTGTTAAATATTACCGCCGAGTGGTTAGGTCGGGTTATATTAGGTTATATTACGTTACTGATGGATATGAAGGTCTCACGGAGACGTAGAGGCCAACTCGCCAGGAATGTTGTCAAATATTAGTACCGAGATGTTAGGTTGGGTTAGGTTAGGTTATATTACGCTATTGATGTATATAAAAGTCCCACGGAAACCATGAGGCCAATAAGCCAGGAATGTCGTCAAATATTACCGCTGTGATGTGAGATTGGGTTAGGTTAGGTTATATTACGTTATTGACGTATATAAAAGTCCCACGGAGACGTAGAGGCCAACCCGCCAGGAATGTTGTCAAATAATAGCGCAGAAAGGTTAGGTTGGGTTAGTGTAGGTTATATTACGTTATTGATATATGTGAAGGTCCCACGGAGACGTAGAGGCCAACTCGCCAGGAATGTTGTTACATAATAGCGCCGAGTGGTTAGGTCGGGTTATATTAGGTTATATTACGTTACTGATGGATATGAAGGTCTCACGGAGACGTAGAGGCCAACTCGCCAGGAATGTTGTCAAATATTAACGCCGAGATGATAGGTTGGGTTAGGTTAGGTTATATTACGTTATTGATGTATATGAAGGCCCCACGGAGACGTATAGGCCAACTCGCCAGGAATGTTGTCAAATATTACCGCCGAGATGATAGGTTGGGTTAGGTTAGGTTATATTGCGTTATTGATGTATATGAAGGTCCCACGGAAACATAGAGGCCAACAAGCCAGGAATGTTGTCAAATACTACCGCCGAGATGTTACGTTGGTTTAGGTTAGGTTAAATTAAGATATTGATGTATATGAAGGTCCCACGGAGAGGTAGAGGCCAACTCGCCAGGAATGTTGTCAAATATTACCGCCGAAATGATAGGTTGGGTTAGGTTAGGTTATACTACGTTATTGATGTATATGAAGGCCCCACGGAGACGTAGAGGCCAACTCGGCAGAAATGTTGTCAAATATTACCGCCGAGATGATAGGTTGGGTTAGGTTAGGTTATATTACGTTATTGATGTATATAAAATTCCCACGGAGACGTAGAGGCCAACTCGCCAGGAATGTTGTCAAATATTAGTGCCGAGATGTTAGGTTGGATTAGGTTAGGTTATATTACGTTATTGATGTATATAAAAGCCCCACGGAGACTTTGAGGCCAACTCGCCAGGAATGTTGTCAAATATTAATTCCGAGACATTGGGTTGGGTTAGGTTAGGTTATGTTACGTTATTGATGTATATAAAGGCCCAGCGGAGACGTAGAGGCCAACCCGCCAGGAATGTTGTCAAATATTACCGCCGATATGATAGGTTGGGTTAGGTTAGGAAATATTACGTTATTGATGTATATGAAGGTCCCACGGTGACGTAGAGGCCAACTCGCCAGGAATGTTGTCAAATATTACCGCCGATGTGTTAGGTTGGGTTAGGTTAGGTTATACTACGTTATTGATGTATATGAAGGCCCCACGGAGACGTAGAGGCCAACTCGGCTGAAATGTCAAATATTACCGCCGAGATGATAGGTTGGGTTAGGTTAGGTTATATTACGTTATTGATGTATATAAAATTCCCACGGAGACGTAGAGGCCAACTCGCCAGGAATGTTGTCAAATATTAGTGCCGAGATGTTAGGTTGGATTAGGTTAGGTTATATTACGTTATTGATGTATATAAAAGCCCCACGGAGATTTTGAGGCCAACTCGCCAGGAATGTTGTCAAATATTAATTCCGAGACATTGGGTTGGGTTAGGTTAGGTTATATTACGTTATTGATGTATATAAAGGCCCAGCGGAGACGTAGAGGCCAACCCGCCAGGAATGTTGTCAAATATTACCGCCGATATGATAGGTTGGGTTAGGTTAGGTTATATTACGTTATTGATGTATATGAAGGCCCCACGGAGACGGAGAGGCCAACTCGCCAGGAATGTTGTCAAATATTACCGCCGATATGATAGGTTGGGCTACGTTAGGTTATATTACGTTATTGATGTATATGAAGTTCCACGGAGACGTAGAGGCCAGCTCGCCAGGAATGTTGTCAAATAATAACGCCGAAAGGTTAGGTTGGGTTATATTAGGTTATATTACGTTATTGATGGATATGAAGATCTCACGGAGACGTAGAGGCCAACTCTCCAGGAATGTTGTTAAATATTACCGCCGAGTGGTTAGGTCGGGTTATATTAGGTTATATTACGTTACTGATGGATATGAAGGTCTCACGGAGACGTAGAGGCCAACTCGCCAGGAATGTTGTCAAATATTAGTACCGAGATGTTAGGTTGGGTTAGGTTAGGTTATATTACGCTATTGATGTATATAAAAGTCCCACGGAAACCATGAGGCCAATAAGCCAGGAATGTCGTCAAATATTACCGCTGTGATGTGAGATTGGGTTAGGTTAGGTTATATTACGTTATTGACGTATATAAAAGTCCCACGGAGACGTAGAGGCCAACCCGCCAGGAATGTTGTCAAATAATAGCGCAGAAAGGTTAGGTTGGGTTAGTGTAGGTTATATTACGTTATTGATATATGTGAAGGTCCCACGGAAACGTAGATGCCAACTCACCAGGAATGTTGTCACATAATAGCGCCGAGTGGTTAGGTTGGGTTAGGTTAGTTTATATTACGCTATTGATGTATATCAAAGTCCCACGGAAACCATAATGCCAATAAACCAGGAATGTCGTCAAATAATAGCGCCGAAAGGTTAGGCTGGGTCATGTAATGTTATATTACGTTATTGATGTATATGAAGGTCCCACGGAGAAGTAGAGGCCAACTCGCCAGGAATGTTGTCAAATATTACCGCCGAGAATTGATAGGTTGGGTTAGGTTTGGTTATATTACGTCATTGATGAATATGAAGGAGCCACGGTGACGTAGAGGCCAACTCGCCAGGAATGTTGTCAAATATTACCGCCGATGTGTTAGGTTGGGTTAGGTTAGGTTATACTACGTTATTGATGTATATGAAGGCCCCACGGAGATGTAGAGGCCAACTCGCCAGGAATGTTGTCAAATATTACCGCCGAGATGATAGGTTAGGTTAGGTTAGGTTATATTACGTTATTGATGTATATGAAGGTCCCACGGAGACGTAGAGGCCAACTCGCCAGGAATGTTGTCAAATATTAGTGCCGAGATCTTAGGTTGGGTTAGGTCAGGTAATATTATGTTATTGATGTATATGAAGGTCCCACGGAAACATGGAGGCCAACAAGACAGGAATGTTGTCAAATATTACCGCCGAGATGTTACGTTGGTTTAGGTTAGGTTAAATTACGTTATTGATGTATATGAAGGTCCCACTGAGAGGTAGAGGCCAACTCGCCAGGAATGTTGTCAAATATTAGTGCCGAGATGTTAGGTTGGGTTAAGTTAGGTAATATTACGTTATTGATGTATATGAAGGTCCCACGGTGACGTAGAGGCCAACTCGCCAGGAATGTTGTCAAATATTCCCGCCGAGATGGTAGGTTGGGCTAGGTTAGGTTATATTACGTTATTGATGTATATGAAGGTCCCACGGAGACGTAGAGGCCAACTCGCCAGGAATGTTGTCAAATATTAGTGCCGAGATCTTAGGTTGGGTTAGGTCAGGTAATATTATGTTATTGATGTATATGAAGGTCCCACGGAAACATGGAGGCCAACAAGACAGGAATGTTGTCAAATATTACCGCCGAGATGTTACGTTGGTTTAGGTTAGGTTAAATTACGTCATTGATGTATATGAAGGTCCCACTGAAAGGTGGAGGTCAACTCGCCAGGAATGTTGTCAAATATTAGTCCCGAGATGTTAGGTTGGGTTAAGTTAGGTAATATTACGTTATAGATGTATATAAAATTCCCACGGAGACGTAGACGCCAACTCGCCAGGAATGTTGTCAAATATTCCCGCCGAGATGGTAGGTTGGGCTAGGTTAGGTTATTTTACGTTATTGATGTATATAAACGTCCCACGGAAACATAGAGGCCAACTCGCCAGGAATGTTGTCAAATACTACCGCCGAGATGTTACGTTGGGTTAGGTTAGGTTACATTACGTTATTGATGTATATAAAATTCCCACGGAGACGTAGAGGCCAACTAGCCAGGAACGTTGTCAAATATTAGTGCCGAGATGTTAGGTTGGATTAGGTTACGTTATATTACGTTATTGATGTATATAAAAGCCCCACGGAGAGGTAGAGGCCAACTCGCCAGGAATGTTGTCAAATATTAGTTCCGAGAGATTGGGTTGGGTTAGGTTAGGTTATATTACGTTATTGATGTATATAAAGGCCCCGCGGAGAAGTAGAGGCCAACCCCCAAGGAATGTTGTCAAATAATAGCGCCGAAAGGTTAGGTTGGATTAGTTTAGGTTATATTACGTTATTGATATATGTGAAGGTCCCACGGAGACGTAGAGGCCAACACGCCAGGAATGTTGTTACATAATAGCGCCGAGTGGTTAGGTCGGGTTATATTAGGTTATATTACGTTATTGATGGATATGAAGGTCTCACGGAGACGTAGAGGCCAACTCGCCAGGAATGTTGTCAAATATTAACGCCGAGATGATAGGTTGGGTTAGGTTAGGTTATATTACGTTATTGATGTATATGAAGGCCCCACGGAGACGTATAGGCCAACTCGCCAGGAATGTTGTCAAATATTACCGCCGAGATGATAGGTTGGGTTAGGTTAGGTTATATTGCGTTATTGATGTATATGAAGGTCCCACGGAAACATAGAGGCCAACAAGCCAGGAATGTTGTCAAATACTACCGCCGAGATGTTACGTTGGTTTAGGTTAGGTTAAATTAAGATATTGATGTATATGAAGGTCCCACGGAGAGGTAGAGGCGAACTCGCCAGGAATGTTGTCAAATATTACCGCCGAAATGATAGGTTGGGTTAGGTTAGGTTATACTACGTTATTGATGTATATGAAGGCCCCACGGAGACGTAGAGGCCAACTCGGCAGAAATGTTGTCAAATATTACCGCCGAGATGATAGGTTGGGTTAGGTTAGGTTATATTACGTTATTGATGTATATAAAATTCCCACGGAGACGTAGAGGCCAACTCGCCAGGAATGTTGTCAAATATTAGTGCCGAGATGTTAGGTTGGATTAGGTTAGGTTATATTACGTTATTGATGTATATAAAAGCCCCACGGAGACTTTGAGGCCAACTCGCCAGGAATGTTGTCAAATATTAATTCCGAGACATTGGGTTGGGTTAGGTTAGGTTATGTTACGTTATTGATGTATATAAAGGCCCAGCGGAGACGTAGAGGCCAACCCGCCAGGAATGTTGTCAAATATTACCGCCGATATGATAGGTTGGGTTAGGTTAGGTAATATTACGTTATTGATGTATATGAAGGTCCCACGGTGACGTAGAGGCCAACTCGCCAGGAATGTTGTCAAATATTACCGCCGATGTGTTAGGTTGGGTTAGGTTAGGTTATACTACGTTATTGATGTATATGAAGGCCCCACGGAGACGTAGAGGCCAACTCGGCTGAAATGTTGTCAAATATTACCGCCGAGATGATAGGTTGGGTTAGGTTAGGTTATATTACGTTATTGATGTATATAAAATTCCCACGGAGACGTAGAGGCCAACTCGCCAGGAATGTTGTCAAATATTAGTGCCGAGATGTTAGGTTGGATTAGGTTAGGTTATATTACGTTATTGATGTATATAAAAGCCCCACGGAGATTTTGAGGCCAACTCGCCAGGAATGTTGTCAAATATTAATTCCGAGACATTGGGTTGGGTTAGGTTAGGTTATATTACGTTATTGATGTATATAAAGGCCCAGCGGAGACGTAGAGGCCAACCCGCCAGGAATGTTGTCAAATATTACCGCCGATATGATAGGTTGGGTTAGGTTAGGTTATATTACGTTATTGATGTATATGAAGGCCCCACGGAGACGGAGAGGCCAACTCGCCAGGAATGTTGTCAAATATTACCGCCGATATGATAGGTTGGGCTACGTTAGGTTATATTACGTTATTGATGTATATGAAGTTCCACGGAGACGTAGAGGCCAGCTCGCCAGGAATGTTGTCAAATAATAACGCCGAAAGGTTAGGTTGGGTTATATTAGGTTATATTACGTTATTGATGGATATGAAGATCTCACGGAGACGTAGAGGCCAACTCGCCAGGAATGTTGTTAAATATTACCGCCGAGTGGTTAGGTCGGGTTATATTAGGTTATATTACGTTACTGATGGATATGAAGGTCTCACGGAGACGTAGAGGCCAACTCGCCAGGAATGTTGTCAAATATTAGTACCGAGATGTTAGGTTGGGTTAGGTTAGGTTATATTACGCTATTGATGTATATAAAAGTCCCACGGAAACCATGAGGCCAATAAGCCAGGAATGTCGTCAAATATTACCGCTGTGATGTGAGATTGGGTTAGGTTAGGTTATATTACGTTATTGACGTATATAAAAGTCCCACGGAGACGTAGAGGCCAACCCGCCAGGAATGTTGTCAAATAATAGCGCAGAAAGGTTAGGTTGGGTTAGTGTAGGTTATATTACGTTATTGATATATGTGAAGGTCCCACGGAAACGTAGATGCCAACTCACCAGGAATGTTGTCACATAATAGCGCCGAGTGGTTAGGTTGGGTTAGGTTAGTTTATATTACGCTATTGATGTATATCAAAGTCCCACGGAAACCATAATGCCAATAAACCAGGAATGTCGTCAAATAATAGCGCCGAAAGGTTAGGCTGGGTCATGTAATGTTATATTACGTTATTGATGTATATGAAGGTCCCACGGAGAAGTAGAGGCCAACTCGCCAGGAATGTTGTCAAATATTACCGCCGAGAATTGATAGGTTGGGTTAGGTTAGGTTATATTACGTCATTGATGAATATGAAGGCCCCACGGAGACGTAGAGGCCAACTCGGCAGAAATGTTGTCAAATATTACCGCCGAGATGATAGGTTGGGTTAGGTTAGGTTATATTACGTTATTGATGTATATAAAATTCCCACGGAGACGTAGAGGCTAACTCGCCAGGAATGTTGTCAAATATTAGTGCCGAGATTATAGGTTGGATTAGGTTAGGTTATATTACGTTATTGATGTATATAAAATTCCCACGGAGACGTAGAGGCTAACTCGCCAGGAATGTTGTCAAATATTAGTGCCGAGATGTTAGGTTGGATTAGGTTAGGTTATATTACGTTATTGATGTATATAAAAGCCCCACGGAGGCGTTGAGGCCAACTCGCCAGGAAAGTTGTCAAATATTAGTTCCGAGACATTGGGTTGGGTGAGGTTAGGTTATATTACGTTATTGATGTATATAAAGGCCCCGCGGAGACGTAGATGCCAACCCGCCAGGAATGTTGTCAAATAATAGCGCCGAAATGTTAGGTTGGGTTAGTTTAGGTTATATTATGTTATTGATATATGTGAAGGTCCCACGGAGACGTAGAGACCAACTCGCCAGGAATGTTGTCACATAATAGCGACGAGTGGTTAGGTCGGGTTATATTAGGTTATATTACGTTATTGATGGATATGAAGGTCTCACGGAGACGTAGAGGCCAACTCGCCAGGAATGTTGTCAAATATTACCGCCGAGATGATAGGTTGGGTTAGGTTAGGTTATATTACGTTATTGATGTATATGAAGGCCCAGCGGAGACGTAGAGGCCAACTCGCCAGGAATGTTGTCAAATATTACCGCCGAGATGTTAGGTTGGGTTAGGTTAGGTAATATTACGTTATTGATGTATATGAAGGCCGCACGTAGAGGTAGAGGCCAACTCGCCAGGAATGTTGTCAAATATTAGTGCCGAGATGTTAGGTTGGGCTAGGTTAGGTAATATTACGTTATTGATGTATATGAAGGTCCCACGGAGACGTAGAGGCCAACTCGCCAGGAATGTTGTCAAATAATAGCGCCGAGATCTTAGGTTGGGTTAAGTTAGGTAATATTACGTTATTGATGTATATGAAGGTCCCACGGTGACGTAGAGGCCAACTCGCCAGGAATGTTGTCAAATATTACCGCCGATGTGTTAGGTTGGGTTAGGTTAGGTTATACTACGTTATTGATGTATATGAAGGCCCCACGGAGACGTAGAGTCCAACTCGGCAGAAATGTTGTCAAATATTACCGCCGAGATGATAGGTTGGGTTAGGTTAGGTTGTATTATGTTATTGATATATGTGAAGGTCCCACGGAGACGTAGAGGCCAACTCGCCAGGAATGTTGTCAAATAATAGCGCCGAGATCTTAGGTTGGGTTAAGTTAGGTAATATTACGTTATTGATGTATATGAAGGTCCCACGGTGACGTAGAGGCCAACTCGCCAGGAATGTTGTCAAATATTACCGCCGATGTGTTAGGTTGGGTTAGGTTAGGTTATACTACGTTATTGATGTATATAAAGGCCCCACGGAGACGTAGAGGCCAACTCGGCAGAAATGTTGTCAAATATTACCGCCGAGATGATAGGTTGGGTTAGGTTAGGTTATATTACGTTATTGATGTATATAAAATTCCCACGGAGACGTAGAGGCCAACTCGCCAGGAATGTTGTCAAATAATAGCGCCGAGATCTTAGGTTGGGTTAGGTCAGGTAATATTATGTTATTGATGTATATGAAGGTCCCACGGAGACGTAGAGGCCAACTCGCCAGGAATGTTGTCAAATATTCCCGCCGAGATGGTAGGTTGGGCTAGGTTAGGTTATTTTACGTTATTGATGTATATAAACGTCCCACGGAAACATAGAGGCCAACAAGCCAGGAATGTTGTCAAATACTACCGCCGAGATGTTACGTTGGTTTAGGTTAGGTTAAATTCAGATATTGATGTATATGAAGGTCCCACGGAGAGGTAGGGGCCAACTCGCCAGGAATGTTGTCAAATATTAGTGCCGAGATGTTAGGTTGGATTAGGTTAGGTTATATTACGTTATTGATGTATATAAAAGCCCCACGGAGACGTAGAGGCCAACTCGCCAGCAATGTTGTCAAATATTAGTTCCGAGAGATTGGGTTGGGTTAGGTTAGGTTATACTGCGTTATTGATGTATACAAATGCCCCACGGAGACGTAGAGGCCAACTCGCCAGGAATGTTGTCAAATATTAGTTCCGAGAGATTGGGTTGGGTTAGGTTAGGTTATATTACGTTATTGATGTATATAAAGGCCCCGCGGAGACGTAGATGCCAACCCGCCAGGAATGTTGTCAAATAATAGCGCCGAAAGGTTAGGTTGGGTTAATTTAGGTTATATTACGTTATTGATGTATATGAAGGTCCCACGGAGAGGTAGAGGCCAACTCGCCAAGAATGTTGTCTAATATTAGTGCCGAGATTTTAGGTTGGTTTAGGTTAGGTTAAATTACGTTATTGATGTATATGAAGGTCCCACTGAGAGGTAGAGGCCAAGTCGCTAGGAATGTTGTCAAATATTAGTGCCGAGATGTTAGGTTGGGTTAAGTTAGGTAATATTACGTTATTGATGTATATGAAGGTCCCACGGTGACGTAGAGGCCAACTCTCCAGGAATGTTGTCAAATATTACCGCCGATGTGTTAGGTTGGGTTAGGTTAGGTTATACTACGTTATTGATGTATATGAAGGCCCCACGGAGACGTAGAGGCCAACTCGGCAGAAATGTTGTCAAATATTACCGCCGAGATGATAGGTTGGGTTAGGTTAGGTTATTTTACGTTATTGATGTATATAAAATTCCCACGGAGACGTAGAGGCCAACTCGCCAGGGATGTTGTCAAATATTAGTGCCGAGATGTTAGGTTGGATTAGGTTAGGTTATATTACGTTATTGATGTATATAAAAGCCCCACGGAGACGTTGAGGCCAACTCGCCAGGAATGTTGTCAAATATTAGTTCCGAGAGATTGGGTTGGGTTAGGTTAGGATATATTACGTTATTGATGTATATAAAGGCCCCGCGGAGACGTAGAGGCCAACCCGCCAGGAATGTTGTCAAATAATAGCGCCGAAAGGTTAGGTTGTGTTAGTTTAGGTTATATTATGTTATTGATATATGTGAAGGTCCCACGGAGAAGTAGAGGCCAACTCGCGAGGAATGTTGTCACATAATAGCGCCGAGTGGTTAGGTCGGGTTATATTAGGTTATATTACGTTATTGATGGATATGAAGGTCTCACGGAGACGTAGAGGCCAACACGCCAGGAATGTTGTCAAATATTACCGCCGAGTGGTTAGGTCGGGTTATATTAGGTTATATTACGTTACTGATGGATATGAAGGTCTCACGGAGACGTAGAGGCCAACTCGCCAGGAATGTTGTCAAATATTAGTACCGAGATGTTAGGTTGGGTTAGGTTAGGTTATATTACGCTATTGATGTATATAAAAGTCCCACGGAAACCATGAGGCCAATAAGCCAGGAATGTCGTCAAATATTACCGCTGTGATGTGAGATTGGGTTAGGTTAGGATATATTACGTTATTGACGTATATAAAAGTCCCACGGAGACGTAGAGGCCAACCAGCCAGGAATGTTGTCAAATAATAGCGCAGAAAGGTTAGGTTGGGTTAGTGTAGGTTATATTACGTTATTGATATATGTGAAGGTCCCACGGAAACGTAGATGCCAACTCACCAGGAATGTTGTCACATAATAGCGCCGAGTGGTTAGGTTGGGTTAGTTTAGGTTATATTATGTTATTGATATATGTGAAGGTCCCACGGAGACGTAGAGGCCAACTCGCCAGGAATGTTGTCACATAATAGCGACGAGTGGTTAGGTCGGGTTATATTAGGTTATATTACGTTATTGATGGATATGAAGGTCTCACGGAGACGTAGAGGCCAACTCGCCAGGAATGTTGTCAAATATTACCGCCGAGATGATAGGTTGGGTTAGGTTAGGTTATATTACGTTATTGATGTATATGAAGGCCCCACGGAGACGTAGAGGCCAACTCGCCAGGAATGTTGTCAAATATTACCGCCGAGATGTTAGGTTGGGTTAGGTTAGGTAATACTACGTTATTGATGTATATGAAGGCCGCACGTAAAGGTAGAGGCCAACTCGCCAGGAATGTTGTCAAATATTAGTGCCGAGATGTTAGGTTGGGCTAGGTTAGGTAATATTACGTTATTGATGTATATGAAGGTCCCACGGAGACGTAGAGGCCAACTCGCCAGGAATGTTGTCAAATAATAGCGCCGAGATCTTAGGTTGGGTTAAGTTAGGTAATATTACGTTATTGATGTATATGAAGGTCCCACGGTGACGTAGAGGCCAACTCGCCAGGAATGTTGTCAAATATTACCGCCGATGTGTTAGGTTGGGTTAGGTTAGGTTATACTACGTTATTGATGTATATGAAGGCCCCACGGAGACGTAGAGGCCAACTCGGCAGAAATGTTGTCAAATATTACCGCCGAGATGATAGGTTGGGTTAGGTTAGGTTATATTATGTTATTGATATATGTGAAGGTCCCACGGAGACGTAGAGGCCAACTCGCCAGGAATGTTGTCAAATAATAGCGCCGAGATCTTAGGTTGGGTTAAGTTAGGTAATATTACGTTATTGATGTATATGAAGGTCCCACGGTGACGTAGAGGCCAACTCGCCAGGAATGTTGTCAAATATTACCGCCGATGTGTTAGGTTGGGTTAGGTTAGGTTATACTACGTTATTGATGTATATGAAGGCCCCACGGAGACGTAGAGGCCAACTCGGCAGAAATGTTGTCAAATATTACCGCCGAGATGATAGGTTGGGTTAGGTTAGGTTATATTACGTTATTGATGTATATAAAATTCCCACGGAGACGTAGAGGCCAACTCGCCAGGAATGTTGTCAAATAATAGCGCCGAGATCTTAGGTTGGGTTAGGTCAGGTAATATTATGTTATTGATGTATATGAAGGTCCCACGGAGACGTAGAGGCCAACTCGCCAGGAATGTTGTCAAATATTCCCGCCGAGATGGTAGGTTGGGCTAGGTTAGGTTATTTTACGTTATTGATGTATATAAACGTCCCACGGAAACATAGAGGCCAACAAGCCAGGAATGTTGTCAAATACTACCGCCGAGATGTTACGTTGGTTTAGGTTAGGTTAAATTCAGATATTGATGTATATGAAGGTCCCACGGAGAGGTAGAGGCCAACTCGCCAGGAATGTTGTCAAATATTAGTGCCGAGATGTTAGGTTGGATTAGGTTAGGTTATATTACGTTATTGATGTATATAAAAGCCCCACGGAGACGTAGAGGCAAACTCGCCAGGAATGTTGTCAAATATTAGTTCCGAGAGATTGGGTTGGGTTAGGTTAGGTTATACTGCGTTATTGATGTATACAAATGCCCCACGGAGACGTAGAGGCCAACTCGCCAGGAATGTTGTCAAATATTAGTTCCGAGAGATTGGGTTGGGTTAGGTTAGGTTATATTACGTTATTGATGTATATAAAGGCCCCGCGGAGACGTAGATGCCAACCCGCCAGGAATGTTGTCAAATAATAGCGCCGAAAGGTTAGGTTGGGTTAATTTAGGATATATTACGTTATTGATGTATATGAAGGTCCCACGGAGAGGTAGAGGCCAACTCGCCAAGAATGTTGTCTAATATTAGTGCCGAGATTTTAGGTTGGTTTAGGTTAGGTTAAATTACGTTATTGATGTATATGAAGGTCCCACTGAGAGGTAGAGGCCAAGTCGCTAGGAATGTTGTCAAATATTAGTGCCGAGATGTTAGGTTGGGTTAAGTTAGGTAATATTACGTTATTGATGTATATGAAGGTCCCACGGTGACGTAGAGGCCAACTCGCCAGGAATGTTGTCAAATATTACCGCCGATGTGTTAGGTTGGGTTAGGTTAGGTTATACTACGTTATTGATGTATATGAAGGCCCCACGGAGACGTAGAGGCCAACTCGGCAGAAATGTTGTCAAATATTACCGCCGAGATGATAGGTTGGGTTAGGTTAGGTTATATTACGTTATTGATGTATATAAAATTCCCACGGAGACGTAGAGGCCAACTCGCCAGGGATGTTGTCAAATATTAGTGCCGAGATGTTAGGTTGGATTAGGTTAGGTTATATTACGTTATTGATGTATATAAAAGCCCCACGGAGACGTTGAGGCCAACTCGCCAGGAATGTTGTCAAATATTAGTTCCGAGAGATTGGGTTGGGTTAGGTTAGGATATATTACGTTATTGATGTATATAAAGGCCCCGCGGAGACGTAGAGGCCAACCCGCCAGGAATGTTGTCAAATAATAGCGCCGAAAGGTTAGGTTGTGTTAGTTTAGGTTATATTATGTTATTGATATATGTGAAGGTCCCACGGAGAAGTAGAGGCCAACTCGCGAGGAATGTTGTCACATAATAGCGCCGAGTGGTTAGGTCGGGTTATATTAGGTTATATTACGTTATTGATGGATATGAAGGTCTCACGGAGACGTAGAGGCCAACTCGCCAGGAATGTTGTCAAATATTACCGCCGAGTGGTTAGGTCGGGTTATATTAGGTTATATTACGTTACTGATGGATATGAAGGTCTCACGGAGACGTAGAGGCCAACTCGCCAGGAATGTTGTCAAATATTAGTACCGAGATGTTAGGTTGGGTTAGGTTAGGTTATATTACGCTATTGATGTATATAAAAGTCCCACGGAAACCATGAGGCCAATAAGCCAGGAATGTCGTCAAATATTACCGCTGTGATGTGAGATTGGGTTAGGTTAGGATATATTACGTTATTGACGTATATAAAAGTCCCACGGAGACGTAGAGGCCAACCAGCCAGGAATGTTGTCAAATAATAGCGCAGAAAGGTTAGGTTGGGTTAGTGTAGGTTATATTACGTTATTGATATATGTGAAGGTCCCACGGAAACGTAGATGCCAACTCACCAGGAATGTTGTCACATAATAGCGCCGAGTGGTTAGGTTGGGTTAGTTTAGGTTATATTATGTTATTGATATATGTGAAGGTCCCACGGAGACGTAGAGGCCAACTCGCCAGGAATGTTGTCACATAATAGCGACGAGTGGTTAGGTCGGGTTATATTAGGTTATATTACGTTATTGATGGATATGAAGGTCTCACGGAGACGTAGAGGCCAACTCGCCAGGAATGTTGTCAAATATTACCGCCGAGATGATAGGTTGGGTTAGGTTAGGTTATATTACGTTATTGATGTATATGAAGGCCCCACGGAGACGTAGAGGCCAACTCGCCAGGAATGTTGTCAAATATTACCGCCGAGATGTTAGGTTGGGTTAGGTTAGGTAATATTACGTTATTGATGTATATGAAGGCCGCACGTAAAGGTAGAGGCCAACTCGCCAGGAATGTTGTCAAATATTAGTGCCGAGATGTTAGGTTGGGCTAGGTTAGGTAATATTACGTTATTGATGTATATGAAGGTCCCACGGAGACGTAGAGGCCAACTCGCCAGGAATGTTGTCAAATAATAGCGCCGAGATCTTAGGTTGGGTTAAGTTAGGTAATATTACGTTATTGATGTATATGAAGGTCCCACGGTGACGTAGAGGCCAACTCGCCAGGAATGTTGTCAAATATTACCGCCGATGTGTTAGGTTGGGTTAGGTTAGGTTATACTACGTTATTGATGTATATGAAGGCCCCACGGAGACGTAGAGGCCAACTCGGCAGAAATGTTGTCAAATATTACCGCCGAGATGATAGGTTGGGTTAGGTTAGGTTATATTATGTTATTGATATATGTGAAGGTCCCACGGAGACGTAGAGGCCAACTCGCCAGGAATGTTGTCAAATAATAGCGCCGAGATCTTAGGTTGGGTTAAGTTAGGTAATATTACGTTATTGATGTATATGAAGGTCCCACGGTGACGTAGAGGCCAACTCGCCAGGAATGTTGTCAAATATTACCGCCGATGTGTTAGGTTGGGTTAGGTTAGGTTATACTACGTTATTGATGTATATGAAGGCCCCACGGAGACGTAGAGGCCAACTCGGCAGAAATGTTGTCAAATATTACCGCCGAGATGATAGGTTGGGTTAGGTTAGGTTATATTACGTTATTGATGTATATAAAATTCCCACGGAGACGTAGAGGCCAACTCGCCAGGAATGTTGTCAAATATTAGTTCCGAGAGATTGGGTTGGGTTAGGTTAGGATATATTACGTTATTGATGTATATAAAGGCCCCGCGGAGACGTAGAGGCCAACCCGCCAGGAATGTTGTCAAATAATAGCGCCGAAAGGTTAGGTTGTGTTAGTTTAGGTTATATTATGTTATTGATATATGTGAAGGTCCCACGGAGAAGTAGAGGCCAACTCGCGAGGAATGTTGTCACATAATAGCGCCGAGTGGTTAGGTCGGGTTATATTAGGTTATATTACGTTATTGATGGATATGAAGGTCTCACGGAGACGTAGAGGCCAACTCGCCAGGAATGTTGTCAAATATTACCGCCGAGTGGTTAGGTCGGGTTATATTAGGTTATATTACGTTACTGATGGATATGAAGGTCTCACGGAGACGTAGAGGCCAACTCGCCAGGAATGTTGTCAAATATTAGTACCGAGATGTTAGGTTGGGTTAGGTTAGGTTATATTACGCTATTGATGTATATAAAAGTCCCACGGAAACCATGAGGCCAATAAGCCAGGAATGTCGTCAAATATTACCGCTGTGATGTGAAATTGGGTTAGGTTAGGATATATTACGTTATTGACGTATATAAAAGTCCCACGGAGACGTAGAGGCCAACCAGCCAGGAATGTTGTCAAATAATAGCGCAGAAAGGTTAGGTTGGGTTAGTGTAGGTTATATTACGTTATTGATATATGTGAAGGTCCCACGGAAACGTAGATGCCAACTCACCAGGAATGTTGTCACATAATAGCGCCGAGTGGTTAGGTTGGGTTAGTTTAGGTTATATTATGTTATTGATATATGTGAAGGTCCCACGGAGACGTAGAGGCCAACTCGCCAGGAATGTTGTCACATAATAGCGACGAGTGGTTAGGTCGGGTTATATTAGGTTATATTACGTTATTGATGGATATGAAGGTCTCACGGAGACGTAGAGGCCAACTCGCCAGGAATGTTGTCAAATATTACCGCCGAGATGATAGGTTGGGTTAGGTTAGGTTATATTACGTTATTGATGTATATGAAGGCCCCACGGAGACGTAGAGGCCAACTCGCCAGGAATGTTGTCAAATATTACCGCCGAGATGTTAGGTTGGGTTAGGTTAGGTAATATTACGTTATTGATGTATATGAAGGCCGCACGTAAAGGTAGAGGCCAACTCGCCAGGAATGTTGTCAAATATTAGTGCCGAGATGTTAGGTTGGGCTAGGTTAGGTAATATTACGTTATTGATGTATATGAAGGTCCCACGGAGACGTAGAGGCCAACTCGCCAGGAATGTTGTCAAATAATAGCGCCGAGATCTTAGGTTGGGTTAAGTTAGGTAATATTACGTTATTGATGTATATGAAGGTCCCACGGTGACGTAGAGGCCAACTCGCCAGGAATGTTGTCAAATATTACCGCCGATGTGTTAGGTTGGGTTAGGTTAGGTTATACTACGTTATTGATGTATATGAAGGCCCCACGGAGACGTAGAGGCCAACTCGACAGAAATGTTGTCAAATATTACCGCCGAGATGATAGGTTGGGTTAGGTTAGGTTATATTACGTTATTGATGTATATGAAGGCCCCACGGAGACGTAGAGGCCAACTCGCCAGGAATGTTGTCAAATATTACCGCCGAGATGTTAGGTTGGGTTAGGTTAGGTAATATTACGTTATTGATGTATATGAAGGCCGCACGTAAAGGTAGAGGCCAACTCGCCAGGAATGTTGTCAAATATTAGTGCCGAGATGTTAGGTTGGGCTAGGTTAGGTAATATTACGTTATTGATGTATATGAAGGTCCCACGGAGACGTAGAGGCCAACTCGCCAGGAATGTTGTCAAATAATAGCGCCGAGATCTTAGGTTGGGTTAAGTTAGGTAATATTACGTTATTGATGTATATGAAGGTCCCACGGTGACGTAGAGGCCAACTCGCCAGGAATGTTGTCAAATATTACCGCCGATGTGTTAGGTTGGGTTAGGTTAGGTTATACTACGTTATTGATGTATATGAAGGCCCCACGGAGACGTAGAGGCCAACTCGGCAGAAATGTTGTCAAATATTACCGCCGAGATGATAGGTTGGGTTAGGTTAGGTTATATTATGTTATTGATATATGTGAAGGTCCCACGGAGACGTAGAGGCCAACTCGCCAGGAATGTTGTCAAATAATAGCGCCGAGATCTTAGGTTGGGTTAAGTTAGGTAATATTACGTTATTGATGTATATGAAGGTCCCACGGTGACGTAGAGGCCAACTCGCCAGGAATGTTGTCAAATATTACCGCCGATGTGTTAGGTTGGGTTAGGTTAGGTTATACTACGTTATTGATGTATATGAAGGCCCCACGGAGACGTAGAGGCCAACTCGGCAGAAATGTTGTCAAATATTACCGCCGAGATGATAGGTTGGGTTAGGTTAGGTTATATTACGTTATTGATGTATATAAAATTCCCACGGAGACGTAGAGGCCAACTCGCCAGGAATGTTGTCAAATAATAGCGCCGAGATCTTAGGTTGGGTTAGGTCAGGTAATATTATGTTATTGATGTATATGAAGGTCCCACGGAGACGTAGAGGCCAACTCGCCAGGAATGTTGTCAAATATTCCCGCCGAGATGGTAGGTTGGGCTAGGTTAGGTTATTTTACGTTATTGATGTATATAAACGTCCCACGGAAACATAGAGGCCAACAAGCCAGGAATGTTGTCAAATACTACCGCCGAGATGTTACGTTGGTTTAGGTTAGGTTAAATTCAGATATTGATGTATATGAAGGTCCCACGGAGAGGTAGAGGCCAACTCGCCAGGAATGTTGTCAAATATTAGTGCCGAGATGTTAGGTTGGATTAGGTTAGGTTATATTACGTTATTGATGTATATAAAAGCCCCACGGAGACGTAGAGGCCAACTCGCCAGGGATGTTGTCAAATATTAGTGCCGAGATGTTAGGTTGGATTAGGTTAGGTTATATTACGTTATTGATGTATATAAAAGCCCCACGGAGACGTTGAGGCCAACTCGCCAGGAATGTTGTCAAATATTAGTTCCGAGAGATTGGGTTGGGTTAGGTTAGGATATATTACGTTATTGATGTATATAAAGGCCCCGCGGAGACGTAGAGGCCAACCCGCCAGGAATGTTGTCAAATAATAGCGCCGAAAGGTTAGGTTGTGTTAGTTTAGGTTATATTATGTTATTGATATATGTGAAGGTCCCACGGAGAAGTAGAGGCCAACTCGCGAGGAATGTTGTCACATAATAGCGCCGAGTGGTTAGGTCGGGTTATATTAGGTTATATTACGTTATTGATGGATATGAAGGTCTCACGGAGACGTAGAGGCCAACTCGCCAGGAATGTTGTCAAATATTACCGCCGAGTGGTTAGGTCGGGTTATATTAGGTTATATTACGTTACTGATGGATATGAAGGTCTCACGGAGACGTAGAGGCCAACTCGCCAGGAATGTTGTCAAATATTAGTACCGAGATGTTAGGTTGGGTTAGATTAGGTTATATTACGCTATTGATGTATATAAAAGTCCCACGGAAACCATGAGGCCAATAAGCCAGGAATGTCGTCAAATATTACCGCTGTGATGTGAGATTGGGTTAGGTTAGGATATATTACGTTATTGACGTATATAAAAGTCCCACGGAGACGTAGAGGCCAACCAGCCAGGAATGTTGTCAAATAATAGCGCAGAAAGGTTAGGTTGGGTTAGTGTAGGTTATATTACGTTATTGATATATGTGAAGGTCCCACGGAAACGTAGATGCCAACTCACCAGGAATGTTGTCACATAATAGCGCCGAGTGGTTAGGTTGGGTTAGTTTAGGTTATATTATGTTATTGATATATGTGAAGGTCCCACGGAGACGTAGAGGCCAACTCGCCAGGAATGTTGTCACATAATAGCGACGAGTGGTTAGGTCGGGTTATATTAGGTTATATTACGTTATTGATGGATATGAAGGTCTCACGGAGACGTAGAGGCCAACTCGCCAGGAATGTTGTCAAATATTACCGCCGAGATGATAGGTTGGGTTAGGTTAGGTTATATTACGTTATTGATGTATATGAAGACCCCACGGAGACGTAGAGGCCAACTCGCCAGGAATGTTGTCAAATATTACCGCCGAGATGTTAGGTTGGGTTAGGTTAGGTAATATTACGTTATTGATGTATATGAAGGCCGCACGTAAAGGTAGAGGCCAACTCGCCAGGAATGTTGTCAAATATTAGTGCCGAGATGTTAGGTTGGGCTAGGTTAGGTAATATTACGTTATTGATGTATATGAAGGTCCCACGGAGACGTAGAGGCCAACTCGCCAGGAATGTTGTCAAATAATAGCGCCGAGATCTTAGGTTGGGTTAAGTTAGGTAATATTACGTTATTGATGTATATGAAGGTCCCACGGTGACGTAGAGGCCAACTCGCCAGGAATGTTGTCAAATATTACCGCCGATGTGTTAGGTTGGGTTAGGTTAGGTTATACTACGTTATTGATGTATATGAAGGCCCCACGGAGACGTAGAGGCCAACTCGGCAGAAATGTTGTCAAATATTACCGCCGAGATGATAGGTTGGGTTAGGTTAGGTTATATTATGTTATTGATATATGTGAAGGTCCCACGGAGAAGTAGAGGCCAACTCGCGAGGAATGTTGTCACATAATAGCGCCGAGTGGTTAGGTCGGGTTATATTAGGTTATATTACGTTATTGATGGATATGAAGGTCTCACGGAGACGTAGAGGCCAACTCGCCAGGAATGTTGTCAAATATTACCGCCGAGTGGTTAGGTCGGGTTATATTAGGTTATATTACGTTACTGATGGATATGAAGGTCTCACGGAGACGTAGAGGCCAACTCGCCAGGAATGTTGTCAAATATTACCGCCGAGATGATAGGTTGGGTTAGGTTAGGTTATATTACGTTATTGATGTATATGAAGACCCCACGGAGACGTAGAGGCCAACTCGCCAGGAATGTTGTCAAATATTACCGCCGAGATGTTAGGTTGGGTTAGGTTAGGTAATATTACGTTATTGATGTATATGAAGGCCGCACGTAAAGGTAGAGGCCAACTCGCCAGGAATGTTGTCAAATATTAGTGCCGAGATGTTAGGTTGGGCTAGGTTAGGTAATATTACGTTATTGATGTATATGAAGGTCCCACGGAGACGTAGAGGCCAACTCGCCAGGAATGTTGTCAAATAATAGCGCCGAGATCTTAGGTTGGGTTAAGTTAGGTAATATTACGTTATTGATGTATATGAAGGTCCCACGGTGACGTAGAGGCCAACTCGCCAGGAATGTTGTCAAATATTACCGCCGATGTGTTAGGTTGGGTTAGGTTAGGTTATACTACGTTATTGATGTATATGAAGGCCCCACGGAGACGTAGAGGCCAACTCGGCAGAAATGTTGTCAAATATTACCGCCGAGATGATAGGTTGGGTTAGGTTAGGTTATATTATGTTATTGATATATGTGAAGGTCCCACGGAGACGTAGAGGCCAACTCGCCAGGAATGTTGTCAAATAATAGCGCCGAGATCTTAGGTTGGGTTAAGTTAGGTAATATTACGTTATTGATGTATATGAAGGTCCCACGGTGACGTAGAGGCCAACTCGCCAGGAATGTTGTCAAATATTACCGCCGATGTGTTAGGTTGGGTTAGGTTAGGTTATACTACGTTATTGATGTATATGAAGGCCCCACGGAGACGTAGAGGCCAACTCGGCAGAAATGTTGTCAAATATTACCGCCGAGATGATAGGTTGGGTTAGGTTAGGTTATATTACGTTATTGATGTATATAAAATTCCCACGGAGACGTAGAGGCCAACTCGCCAGGAATGTTGTCAAATATTAGTTCCGAGAGATTGGGTTGGGTTAGGTTAGGATATATTACGTTATTGATGTATATAAAGGCCCCGCGGAGACGTAGAGGCCAACCCGCCAGGAATGTTGTCAAATAATAGCGCCGAAAGGTTAGGTTGTGTTAGTTTAGGTTATATTATGTTATTGATATATGTGAAGGTCCCACGGAGAAGTAGAGGCCAACTCGCGAGGAATGTTGTCACATAATAGCGCCGAGTGGTTAGGTCGGGTTATATTAGGTTATATTACGTTATTGATGGATATGAAGGTCTCACGGAGACGTAGAGGCCAACTCGCCAGGAATGTTGTCAAATATTACCGCCGAGTGGTTAGGTCGGGTTATATTAGGTTATATTACGTTACTGATGGATATGAAGGTCTCACGGAGACGTAGAGGCCAACTCGCCAGGAATGTTGTCAAATATTAGTACCGAGATGTTAGGTTGGGTTAGGTTAGGTTATATTACGCTATTGATGTATATAAAAGTCCCACGGAAACCATGAGGCCAATAAGCCAGGAATGTCGTCAAATATTACCGCTGTGATGTGAGATTGGGTTAGGTTAGGATATATTACGTTATTGACGTATATAAAAGTCCCACGGAGACGTAGAGGCCAACCAGCCAGGAATGTTGTCAAATAATAGCGCAGAAAGGTTAGGTTGGGTTAGTGTAGGTTATATTACGTTATTGATATATGTGAAGGTCCCACGGAAACGTAGATGCCAACTCACCAGGAATGTTGTCACATAATAGCGCCGAGTGGTTAGGTTGGGTTAGTTTAGGTTATATTATGTTATTGATATATGTGAAGGTCCCACGGAGACGTAGAGGCCAACTCGCCAGGAATGTTGTCACATAATAGCGACGAGTGGTTAGGTCGGGTTATATTAGGTTATATTACGTTATTGATGGATATGAAGGTCTCACGGAGACGTAGAGGCCAACTCGCCAGGAATGTTGTCAAATATTACCGCCGAGATGATAGGTTGGGTTAGGTTAGGTTATATTACGTTATTGATGTATATGAAGGCCCCACGGAGACGTAGAGGCCAACTCGCCAGGAATGTTGTCAAATATTACCGCCGAGATGTTAGGTTGGGTTAGGTTAGGTAATATTACGTTATTGATGTATATGAAGGCCGCACGTAAAGGTAGAGGCCAACTCGCCAGGAATGTTGTCAAATATTAGTGCCGAGATGTTAGGTTGGGCTAGGTTAGGTAATATTACGTTATTGATGTATATGAAGGTCCCACGGAGACGTAGAGGCCAACTCGCCAGGAATGTTGTCAAATAATAGCGCCGAGATCTTAGGTTGGGTTAAGTTAGGTAATATTACGTTATTGATGTATATGAAGGTCCCACGGTGACGTAGAGGCCAACTCGCCAGGAATGTTGTCAAATATTACCGCCGATGTGTTAGGTTGGGTTAGGTTAGGTTATACTACGTTATTGATGTATATGAAGGCCCCACGGAGACGTAGAGGCCAACTCGGCAGAAATGTTGTCAAATATTACCGCCGAGATGATAGGTTGGGTTAGGTTAGGTTATATTATGTTATTGATATATGTGAAGGTCCCACGGAGACGTAGAGGCCAACTCGCCAGGAATGTTGTCAAATAATAGCGCCGAGATCTTAGGTTGGGTTAAGTTAGGTAATATTACGTTATTGATGTATATGAAGGTCCCACGGTGACGTAGAGGCCAACTCGCCAGGAATGTTGTCAAATATTACCGCCGATGTGTTAGGTTGGGTTAGGTTAGGTTATACTACGTTATTGATGTATATGAAGGCCCCACGGAGACGTAGAGGCCAACTCGGCAGAAATGTTGTCAAATATTACCGCCGAGATGATAGGTTGGGTTAGGTTAGGTTATATTACGTTATTGATGTATATAAAATTCCCACGGAGACGTAGAGGCCAACTCGCCAGGAATGTTGTCAAATAATAGCGCCGAGATCTTAGGTTGGGTTAGGTCAGGTAATATTATGTTATTGATGTATATGAAGGTCCCACGGAGACGTAGAGGCCAACTCGCCAGGAATGTTGTCAAATATTCCCGCCGAGATGGTAGGTTGGGCTAGGTTAGGTTATTTTACGTTATTGATGTATATAAACGTCCCACGGAAACATAGAGGCCAACAAGCCAGGAATGTTGTCAAATACTACCGCCGAGATGTTACGTTGGTTTAGGTTAGGTTAAATTCAGATATTGATGTATATGAAGGTCCCACGGAGAGGTAGAGGCCAACTCGCCAGGAATGTTGTCAAATATTAGTGCCGAGATGTTAGGTTGGATTAGGTTAGGTTATATTACGTTATTGATGTATATAAAAGCCCCACGGAGACGTAGAGGCCAACTCGCCAGGAATGTTGTCAAATATTAGTTCCGAGAGATTGGGTTGGGTTAGGTTAGGTTATACTACGTTATTGATGTATACAAATGCCCCACGGAGACGTAGAGGCCAACTCGCCAGGAATGTTGTCAAATATTAGTTCCGAGAGATTGGGTTGGGTTAGGTTAGGTTATATTACGTTATTGATGTATATAAAGGCCCCGCGGAGACGTAGATGCCAACCCGCCAGGAATGTTGTCAAATAATAGCGCCGAAAGGTTAGGTTGGGTTAATTTAGGTTATATTACGTTATTGATGTATATGAAGGTCCCACGGAGAGGTAGAGGCCAACTCGCCAAGAATGTTGTCTAATATTAGTGCCGAGATTTTAGGTTGGTTTAGGTTAGGTTAAATTACGTTATTGATGTATATGAAGGTCCCACTGAGAAGTAGAGGCCAAGTCGCTAGGAATGTTGTCAAATATTAGTGCCGAGATGTTAGGTTGGGTTAAGTTAGGTAATATTACGTTATTGATGTATATGAAGGTCCCACGGTGACGTAGAGGCCAAATCGCCAGGAATGTTGTCAAATATTACCGCCGATGTGTTAGGTTGGGTTAGGTTAGGTTATACTACGTTATTGATGTATATGAAGGCCCCACGGAGACGTAGAGGCCAACTCGGCAGAAATGTTGTCAAATATTACCGCCGAGATGATAGGTTGGGTTAGGTTAGGTTATATTACGTTATTGATGTATATAAAATTCCCACGGAGACGTAGAGGCCAACTCGCCAGGGATGTTGTCAAATATTAGTGCCGAGATGTTAGGTTGGATTAGGTTAGGTTATATTACGTTATTGATGTATATAAAAGCCCCACGGAGACGTTGAGGCCAACTCGCCAGGAATGTTGTCAAATATTAGTTCCGAGAGATTGGGTTGGGTTAGGTTAGGATATATTACGTTATTGATGTATATAAAGGCCCCGCGGAGACGTAGAGGCCAACCCGCCAGGAATGTTGTCAAATAATAGCGCCGAAAGGTTAGGTTGTGTTAGTTTAGGTTATATTATGTTATTGATATATGTGAAGGTCCCACGGAGAAGTAGAGGCCAACTCGCGAGGAATGTTGTCACATAATAGCGCCGAATGGTTAGGTCGGGTTATATTAGGTTATATTACGTTATTGATGGATATGAAGGTCTCACGGAGACGTAGAGGCCAACTCGCCAGGAATGTTGTCAAATATTACCGCCGAGTGGTTAGGTCGGGTTATATTAGGTTATATTACGTTACTGATGGATATGAAGGTCTCACGGAGACGTAGAGGCCAACTCGCCAGGAATGTTGTCAAATATTAGTACCGAGATGTTAGGTTGGGTTAGGTTAGGTTATATTACGCTATTGATGTATATAAAAGTCCCACGGAAACCATGAGGCCAATAAGCCAGGAATGTCGTCAAATAATACCGCTGTGATGTGAGATTGGGTTAGGTTAGGATATATTACGTTATTGACGTATATAAAAGTCCCACGGAGACGTAGAGGCCAACCAGCCAGGAATGTTGTCAAATAATAGCGCAGAAAGGTTAGGTTGGGTTAGTGTAGGTTATATTACGTTATTGATATATGTGAAGGTCCCACGGAAACGTAGATGCCAACTCACCAGGAATGTTGTCACATAATAGCGCCGAGTGGTTAGGTTGGGTTAGTTTAGGTTATATTATGTTATTGATATATGTGAAGGTCCCACGGAGACGTAGAGGCCAACTCGCCAGGAATGTTGTCACATAATAGCGACGAGTGGTTAGGTCGGGTTATATTAGGTTATATTACGTTATTGATGGACATGAAGATCTCACGGAGACGTAGAGGCCAACTCGCCAGGAATGTTGTCAAATATTACCGCCGAGATGATAGGTTGGGTTAGGTTAGGTTATATTACGTTATTGATGTATATGAAGGCCCCACGGAGACGTAGAGGCCAACTCGCCAGGAATGTTGTCAAATATTACCGCCGAGATGTTAGGTTGGGTTAGGTTAGGTAATATTACGTTATTGATGTATATGAAGGCCGCACGTAAAGGTAGAGGCCAACTCGCCAGGAATGTTGTCAAATATTAGTGCCGAGATGTTAGGTTGGGCTAGGTTAGGTAATATTACGTTATTGATGTATATGAAGGTCCCATGGAGACGTAGAGGCCAACTCGCCAGGAATGTTGTCAAATAATAGCGCCGAGATCTTAGGTTGGGTTAAGTTAGGTAATATTACGTTATTGATGTATATGAAGGTCCCACGGTGACGTAGAGGCCAACTCGCCAGGAATGTTGTCAAATATTACCGCCGATGTGTTAGGTTGGGTTAGGTTAGGTTATACTACGTTATTGATGTATATGAAGGCCCCACGGAGACGTAGAGGCCAACTCGGCAGAAATGTTGTCAAATATTACCGCCGAGATGATAGGTTGGGTTAGGTTAGGTTATATTATGTTATTGATATATGTGAAGGTCCCACGGAGACGTAGAGGCCAACTCGCCAGGAATGTTGTCAAATAATAGCGCCGAGATCTTAGGTTGGGTTAAGTTAGGTAATATTACGTTATTGATGTATATGAAGGTCCCACGGTGACGTAGAGGCCAACTCGCCAGGAATGTTGTCAAATATTACCGCCGATGTGTTAGGTTGGGTTAGGTTAGGTTATACTACGTTATTGATGTATATGAAGGCCCCACGGAGACGTAGAGGCCAACTCGGCAGAAATGTTGTCAAATATTACCGCCGAGATGATAGGTTGGGTTAGATTAGGTTATATTACGTTATTGATGTATATAAAATTCCCACGGAGACGTAGAGGCCAACTCGCCAGGAATGTTGTCAAATAATAGCGCCGAGATCTTAGGTTGGGTTAGGTCAGGTAATATTATGTTATTGATGTATATGAAGGTCCCACGGAGACGTAGAGGCCAACTCGCCAGGAATGTTGTCAAATATTCCCGCCGAGATGGTAGGTTGGGCTAGGTTAGGTTATTTTACGTTATTGATGTATATAAACGTCCCACGGAAACATAGAGGCCAACAAGCCAGGAATGTTGTCAAATACTACCGCCGAGATGTTACGTTGGTTTAGGTTAGGTTAAATTCAGATATTGATGTATATGAAGGTCCCACGGAGAGGTAGAGGCCAACTCGCCAGGAATGTTGTCAAATAATAGCGCCGAGATCTTAGGTTGGGTTAAGTTAGGTAATATTACGTTATTGATGTATATGAAGGTCCCACGGTGACGTAGAGGCCAACTCGCCAGGAATGTTGTCAAATATTACCGCCGATGTGTTAGGTTGGGTTAGGTTAGGTTATACTACGTTATTGATGTATATGAAGGCCCCACGGAGACGTAGAGGCCAACTCGGCAGAAATGTTGTCAAATATTACCGCCGAGATGATAGGTTGGGTTAGGTTAGGTTATATTATGTTATTGATATATGTGAAGGTCCCACGGAGACGTAGAGGCCAACTCGCCAGGAATGTTGTCAAATAATAGCGCCGAGATCTTAGGTTGGGTTAAGTTAGGTAATATTACGTTATTGATGTATATGAAGGTCCCACGGTGACGTAGAGGCCAACTCGCCAGGAATGTTGTCAAATATTACCGCCGATGTGTTAGGTTGGGTTAGGTTAGGTTATACTACGTTATTGATGTATATGAAGGCCCCACGGAGACGTAGAGGCCAACTCGGCAGAAATGTTGTCAAATATTACCGCCGAGATGATAGGTTGGGTTAGGTTAGGTTATATTACGTTATTGATGTATATAAAATTCCCACGGAGACGTAGAGGCCAACTCGCCAGGAATGTTGTCAAATATTAGTTCCGAGAGATTGGGTTGGGTTAGGTTAGGATATATTACGTTATTGATGTATATAAAGGCCCCGCGGAGACGTAGAGGCCAACCCGCCAGGAATGTTGTCAAATAATAGCGCCGAAAGGTTAGGTTGTGTTAGTTTAGGTTATATTATGTTATTGATATATGTGAAGGTCCCACGGAGAAGTAGAGGCCAACTCGCGAGGAATGTTGTCACATAATAGCGCCGAGTGGTTAGGTCGGGTTATATTAGGTTATATTACGTTATTGATGGATATGAAGGTCTCACGGAGACGTAGAGGCCAACTCGCCAGGAATGTTGTCAAATATTACCGCCGAGTGGTTAGGTCGGGTTATATTAGGTTATATTACGTTACTGATGGATATGAAGGTCTCACGGAGACGTAGAGGCCAACTCGCCAGGAATGTTGTCAAATATTAGTACCGAGATGTTAGGTTGGGTTAGGTTAGGTTATATTACGCTATTGATGTATATAAAAGTCCCACGGAAACCATGAGGCCAATAAGCCAGGAATGTCGTCAAATATTACCGCTGTGATGTGAGATTGGGTTAGGTTAGGATATATTACGTTATTGACGTATATAAAAGTCCCACGGAGACGTAGAGGCCAACCAGCCAGGAATGTTGTCAAATAATAGCGCAGAAAGGTTAGGTTGGGTTAGTGTAGGTTATATTACGTTATTGATATATGTGAAGGTCCCACGGAAACGTAGATGCCAACTCACCAGGAATGTTGTCACATAATAGCGCCGAGTGGTTAGGTTGGGTTAGTTTAGGTTATATTATGTTATTGATATATGTGAAGGTCCCACGGAGACGTAGAGGCCAACTCGCCAGGAATGTTGTCACATAATAGCGACGAGTGGTTAGGTCGGGTTATATTAGGTTATATTACGTTATTGATGGATATGAAGGTCTCACGGAGACGTAGAGGCCAACTCGCCAGGAATGTTGTCAAATATTACCGCCGAGATGATAGGTTGGGTTAGGTTAGGTTATATTACGTTATTGATGTATATGAAGGCCCCACGGAGACGTAGAGGCCAACTCGCCAGGAATGTTGTCAAATATTACCGCCGAGATGTTAGGTTGGGTTAGGTTAGGTAATATTACGTTATTGATGTATATGAAGGCCGCACGTAAAGGTAGAGGCCAACTCGCCAGGAATGTTGTCAAATATTAGTGCCGAGATGTTAGGTTGGGCTAGGTTAGGTAATATTACGTTATTGATGTATATGAAGGTCCCACGGAGACGTAGAGGCCAACTCGCCAGGAATGTTGTCAAATAATAGCGCCGAGATCTTAGGTTGGGTTAAGTTAGGTAATATTACGTTATTGATGTATATGAAGGTCCCACGGTGACGTAGAGGCCAACTCGCCAGGAATGTTGTCAAATATTACCGCCGATGTGTTAGGTTGGGTTAGGTTAGGTTATACTACGTTATTGATGTATATGAAGGCCCCACGGAGACGTAGAGGCCAACTCGGCAGAAATGTTGTCAAATATTACCGCCGAGATGATAGGTTGGGTTAGGTTAGGTTATATTATGTTATTGATATATGTGAAGGTCCCACGGAGACGTAGAGGCCAACTCGCCAGGAATGTTGTCAAATAATAGCGCCGAGATCTTAGGTTGGGTTAAGTTAGGTAATATTACGTTATTGATGTATATGAAGGTCCCACGGTGACGTAGAGGCCAACTCGCCAGGAATGTTGTCAAATATTACCGCCGATGTGTTAGGTTGGGTTAGGTTAGGTTATACTACGTTATTGATGTATATGAAGGCCCCACGGAGACGTAGAGGCCAACTCGGCAGAAATGTTGTCAAATATTACCGCCGAGATGATAGGTTGGGTTAGGTTAGGTTATATTACGTTATTGATGTATATAAAATTCCCACGGAGACGTAGAGGCCAACTCGCCAGGAATGTTGTCAAATAATAGCGCCGAGATCTTAGGTTGGGTTAGGTCAGGTAATATTATGTTATTGATGTATATGAAGGTCCCACGGAGACGTAGAGGCCAACTCGCCAGGAATGTTGTCAAATATTCCCGCCGAGATGGTAGGTTGGGCTAGGTTAGGTTATTTTACGTTATTGATGTATATAAACGTCCCACGGAAACATAGAGGCCAACAAGCCAGGAATGTTGTCAAATACTACCGCCGAGATGTTACGTTGGTTTAGGTTAGGTTAAATTCAGATATTGATGTATATGAAGGTCCCACGGAGAGGTAGAGGCCAACTCGCCAGGAATGTTGTCAAATATTAGTGCCGAGATGTTAGGTTGGATTAGGTTAGGTTATATTACGTTATTGATGTATATAAAAGCCCCACGGAGACGTAGAGGCCAACTCGCCAGGAATGTTGTCAAATATTAGTTCCGAGAGATTGGGTTGGGTTAGGTTAGGTTATACTACGTTATTGATGTATACAAATGCCCCACGGAGACGTAGAGGCCAACTCGCCAGGAATGTTGTCAAATATTAGTTCCGAGAGATTGGGTTGGGTTAGGTTAGGTTATATTACGTTATTGATGTATATAAAGGCCCCGCGGAGACGTAGATGCCAACCCGCCAGGAATGTTGTCAAATAATAGCGCCGAAAGGTTAGGTTGGGTTAATTTAGGTTATATTACGTTATTGATGTATATGAAGGTCCCACGGAGAGGTAGAGGCCAACTCGCCAAGAATGTTGTCTAATATTAGTGCCGAGATTTTAGGTTGGTTTAGGTTAGGTTAAATTACGTTATTGATGTATATGAAGGTCCCACTGAGAAGTAGAGGCCAAGTCGCTAGGAATGTTGTCAAATATTAGTGCCGAGATGTTAGGTTGGGTTAAGTTAGGTAATATTACGTTATTGATGTATATGAAGGTCCCACGGTGACGTAGAGGCCAAATCGCCAGGAATGTTGTCAAATATTACCGCCGATGTGTTAGGTTGGGTTAGGTTAGGTTATACTACGTTATTGATGTATATGAAGGCCCCACGGAGACGTAGAGGCCAACTCGGCAGAAATGTTGTCAAATATTACCGCCGAGATGATAGGTTGGGTTAGGTTAGGTTATATTACGTTATTGATGTATATAAAATTCCCACGGAGACGTAGAGGCCAACTCGCCAGGGATGTTGTCAAATATTAGTGCCGAGATGTTAGGTTGGATTAGGTTAGGTTATATTACGTTATTGATGTATATAAAAGCCCCACGGAGACGTTGAGGCCAACTCGCCAGGAATGTTGTCAAATATTAGTTCCGAGAGATTGGGTTGGGTTAGGTTAGGATATATTACGTTATTGATGTATATAAAGGCCCCGCGGAGACGTAGAGGCCAACCCGCCAGGAATGTTGTCAAATAATAGCGCCGAAAGGTTAGGTTGTGTTAGTTTAGGTTATATTATGTTATTGATATATGTGAAGGTCCCACGGAGAAGTAGAGGCCAACTCGCGAGGAATGTTGTCACATAATAGCGCCGAATGGTTAGGTCGGGTTATATTAGGTTATATTACGTTATTGATGGATATGAAGGTCTCACGGAGACGTAGAGGCCAACTCGCCAGGAATGTTGTCAAATATTACCGCCGAGTGGTTAGGTCGGGTTATATTAGGTTATATTACGTTACTGATGGATATGAAGGTCTCACGGAGACGTAGAGGCCAACTCGCCAGGAATGTTGTCAAATATTAGTACCGAGATGTTAGGTTGGGTTAGGTTAGGTTATATTACGCTATTGATGTATATAAAAGTCCCACGGAAACCATGAGGCCAATAAGCCAGGAATGTCGTCAAATAATACCGCTGTGATGTGAGATTGGGTTAGGTTAGGATATATTACGTTATTGACGTATATAAAAGTCCCACGGAGACGTAGAGGCCAACCAGCCAGGAATGTTGTCAAATAATAGCGCAGAAAGGTTAGGTTGGGTTAGTGTAGGTTATATTACGTTATTGATATATGTGAAGGTCCCACGGAAACGTAGATGCCAACTCACCAGGAATGTTGTCACATAATAGCGCCGAGTGGTTAGGTTGGGTTAGTTTAGGTTATATTATGTTATTGATATATGTGAAGGTCCCACGGAGACGTAGAGGCCAACTCGCCAGGAATGTTGTCACATAATAGCGACGAGTGGTTAGGTCGGGTTATATTAGGTTATATTACGTTATTGATGGACATGAAGATCTCACGGAGACGTAGAGGCCAACTCGCCAGGAATGTTGTCAAATATTACCGCCGAGATGATAGGTTGGGTTAGGTTAGGTTATATTACGTTATTGATGTATATGAAGGCCCCACGGAGACGTAGAGGCCAACTCGCCAGGAATGTTGTCAAATATTACCGCCGAGATGTTAGGTTGGGTTAGGTTAGGTAATATTACGTTATTGATGTATATGAAGGCCGCACGTAAAGGTAGAGGCCAACTCGCCAGGAATGTTGTCAAATATTAGTGCCGAGATGTTAGGTTGGGCTAGGTTAGGTAATATTACGTTATTGATGTATATGAAGGTCCCATGGAGACGTAGAGGCCAACTCGCCAGGAATGTTGTCAAATAATAGCGCCGAGATCTTAGGTTGGGTTAAGTTAGGTAATATTACGTTATTGATGTATATGAAGGTCCCACGGTGACGTAGAGGCCAACTCGCCAGGAATGTTGTCAAATATTACCGCCGATGTGTTAGGTTGGGTTAGGTTAGGTTATACTACGTTATTGATGTATATGAAGGCCCCACGGAGACGTAGAGGCCAACTCGGCAGAAATGTTGTCAAATATTACCGCCGAGATGATAGGTTGGGTTAGGTTAGGTTATATTATGTTATTGATATATGTGAAGGTCCCACGGAGACGTAGAGGCCAACTCGCCAGGAATGTTGTCAAATAATAGCGCCGAGATCTTAGGTTGGGTTAAGTTAGGTAATATTACGTTATTGATGTATATGAAGGTCCCACGGTGACGTAGAGGCCAACTCGCCAGGAATGTTGTCAAATATTACCGCCGATGTGTTAGGTTGGGTTAGGTTAGGTTATACTACGTTATTGATGTATATGAAGGCCCCACGGAGACGTAGAGGCCAACTCGGCAGAAATGTTGTCAAATATTACCGCCGAGATGATAGGTTGGGTTAGATTAGGTTATATTACGTTATTGATGTATATAAAATTCCCACGGAGACGTAGAGGCCAACTCGCCAGGAATGTTGTCAAATAATAGCGCCGAGATCTTAGGTTGGGTTAGGTCAGGTAATATTATGTTATTGATGTATATGAAGGTCCCACGGAGACGTAGAGGCCAACTCGCCAGGAATGTTGTCAAATATTCCCGCCGAGATGGTAGGTTGGGCTAGGTTAGGTTATTTTACGTTATTGATGTATATAAACGTCCCACGGAAACATAGAGGCCAACAAGCCAGGAATGTTGTCAAATACTACCGCCGAGATGTTACGTTGGTTTAGGTTAGGTTAAATTCAGATATTGATGTATATGAAGGTCCCACGGAGAGGTAGAGGCCAACTCGCCAGGAATGTTGTCAAATATTAGTGCCGAGATGTTAGGTTGGATTAGGTTAGGTTATATTACGTTATTGATGTATATAAAAGCCCCACGGAGACGCAGAGGCCAACTCGCCAGGAATGTTGTCAAATATTAGTTCCGAGAGATTGGGTTGGGTTAGGTTAGGTTATACTACGTTATTGATGTATACAAATGCCCCACGGAGACGTAGAGGCCAACTCGCCAGGAATGTTGTCAAATATTAGTTCCGAGAGATTGGGTTGGGTTAGGTTAGGTTATATTACGTTATTGATGTATATAAAGGCCCCGCGGAGACGTAGATGCCAACCCGCCAGGAATGTTGTCAAATAATAGCGCCGAAAGGTTAGGTTGGGTTAATTTAGGTTATATTACGTTATTGATGTATATGAAGGTCCCACGGAGAGGTAGAGGCCAACTCGCCAAGAATGTTGTCTAATATTAGTGCCGAGATTTTAGGTTGGTTTAGGTTAGGTTAAATTACGTTATTGATGTATATGAAGGTCCCACTGAGAGGTAGAGGCCAAGTCGCTAGGAATGTTGTCAAATATTAGTGCCGAGATGTTAGGTTGGGTTAAGTTAGGTAATATTACGTTATTGATGTATATGAAGGTCCCACGGTGACGTAGAGGCCAACTCGCCAGGAATGTTGTCAAATATTACCGCCGATGTGTTAGGTTGGGTTAGGTTAGGTTATACTACGTTATTGATGTATATGAAGGCCCCACGGAGACGTAGAGGCCAACTCGGCAGAAATGTTGTCAAATATTACCGCCGAGATGATAGGTTGGGTTAGGTTAGGTTATATTACGTTATTGATGTATATAAAATTCCCACGGAGACGTAGAGGCCAACTCGCCAGGGATGTTGTCAAATATTAGTGCCGAGATGTTAGGTTGGATTAGGTTAGGTTATATTACGTTATTGATGTATATAAAAGCCCCACGGAGACGTTGAGGCCAACTCGCCAGGAATGTTGTCAAATATTAGTTCCGAGAGATTGGGTTGGGTTAGGTTAGGATATATTACGTTATTGATGTATATAAAGGCCCCGCGGAGACGTAGAGGCCAACCCGCCAGGAATGTTGTCAAATAATAGCGCCGAAAGGTTAGGTTGTGTTAGTTTAGGTTATATTATGTTATTGATATATGTGAAGGTCCCACGGAGAAGTAGAGGCCAACTCGCGAGGAATGTTGTCACATAATAGCGCCGAGTGGTTAGGTCGGGTTATATTAGGTTATATTACGTTATTGATGGATATGAAGGTCTCACGGAGACGTAGAGGCCAACTCGCCAGGAATGTTGTCAAATATTACCGCCGAGTGGTTAGGTCGGGTTATATTAGGTTATATTACGTTACTGATGGATATGAAGGTCTCACGGAGACGTAGAGGCCAACTCGCCAGGAATGTTGTCAAATATTAGTACCGAGATGTTAGGTTGGGTTAGGTTAGGTTATATTACGCTATTGATGTATATAAAAGTCCCACGGAAACCATGAGGCCAATAAGCCAGGAATGTCGTCAAATATTACCGCTGTGATGTGAGATTGGGTTAGGTTAGGATATATTACGTTATTGACGTATATAAAAGTCCCACGGAGACGTAGAGGCCAACCAGCCAGGAATGTTGTCAAATAATAGCGCAGAAAGGTTAGGTTGGGTTAGTGTAGGTTATATTACGTTATTGATATATGTGAAGGTCCCACGGAAACGTAGATGCCAACTCACCAGGAATGTTGTCACATAATAGCGCCGAGTGGTTAGGTTGGGTTAGTTTAGGTTATATTATGTTATTGATATATGTGAAGGTCCCACGGAGACGTAGAGGCCAACTCGCCAGGAATGTTGTCACATAATAGCGACGAGTGGTTAGGTCGGGTTATATTAGGTTATATTACGTTATTGATGGACATGAAGGTCTCACGGAGACGTAGAGGCCAACTCGCCAGGAATGTTGTCAAATATTACCGCCGAGATGATAGGTTGGGTTAGGTTAGGTTATATTACGTTATTGATGTATATGAAGGCCCCACGGAGACGTAGAGGCCAACTCGCCAGGAATGTTGTCAAATATTACCGCCGAGATGTTAGGTTGGGTTAGGTTAGGTAATATTACGTTATTGATGTATATGAAGGCCGCACGTAAAGGTAGAGGCCAACTCGCCAGGAATGTTGTCAAATATTAGTGCCGAGATGTTAGGTTGGGCTAGGTTAGGTAATATTACGTTATTGATGTATATGAAGGTCCCACGGAGACGTAGAGGCCAACTCGCCAGGAATGTTGTCAAATAATAGCGCCGAGATCTTAGGTTGGGTTAAGTTAGGTAATATTACGTTATTGATGTATATGAAGGTCCCACGGTGACGTAGAGGCCAACTCGCCAGGAATGTTGTCAAATATTACCGCCGATGTGTTAGGTTGGGTTAGGTTAGGTTATACTACGTTATTGATGTATATGAAGGCCCCACGGAGACGTAGAGGCCAACTCGGCAGAAATGTTGTCAAATATTACCGCCGAGATGATAGGTTGGGTTAGGTTAGGTTATATTATGTTATTGATATATGTGAAGGTCCCACGGAGACGTAGAGGCCAACTCGCCAGGAATGTTGTCAAATAATAGCGCCGAGATCTGAGGTTGGGTTAAGTTAGGTAATATTACGTTATTGATGTATATGAAGGTCCCACGGTGACGTAGAGGCCAACTCGCCAGGAATGTTGTCAAATATTACCGCCGATGTGTTAGGTTGGGTTAGGTTAGGTTATACTACGTTATTGATGTATATGAAGGCCCCACGGAGACGTAGAGGCCAACTCGGCAGAAATGTTGTCAAATATTACCGCCGAGATGATAGGTTGGGTTAGATTAGGTTATATTACGTTATTGATGTATATAAAATTCCCACGGAGACGTAGAGGCCAACTCGCCAGGAATGTTGTCAAATAATAGCGCCGAGATCTTAGGTTGGGTTAGGTCAGGTAATATTATGTTATTGATGTATATGAAGGTCCCACGGAGACGTAGAGGCCAACTCGCCAGGAATGTTGTCAAATATTCCCGCCGAGATGGTAGGTTGGGCTAGGTTAGGTTATTTTACGTTATTGATGTATATAAACGTCCCACGGAAACATAGAGGCCAACAAGCCAGGAATGTTGTCAAATACTACCGCCGAGATGTTACGTTGGTTTAGGTTAGGTTAAATTCAGATATTGATGTATATGAAGGTCCCACGGAGAGGTAGAGGCCAACTCGCCAGGAATGTTGTCAAATATTAGTGCCGAGATGTTAGGTTGGATTAGGTTAGGTTATATTACGTTATTGATGTATATAAAAGCCCCACGGAGACGTAGAGGCCAACTCGCCAGGAATGTTGTCAAATATTAGTTCCGAGAGATTGGGTTGGGTTAGGTTAGGTTATACTACGTTATTGATGTATACAAATGCCCCACGGAGACGTAGAGGCCAACTCGCCAGGAATGTTGTCAAATATTAGTTCCGAGAAATTGGGTTGGGTTAGGTTAGGTTATATTACGTTATTGATGTATATAAAGGCCCCGCGGACACGTAGATGCCAACCCGCCAGGAATGTTGTCAAATAATAGCGCCGAAAGGTTAGGTTGGGTTAATTTAGGTTATATTACGTTATTGATGTATATGAAGGTCCCACGGAGACGTAGAGGCCAACTCGCGAGGAATGTTGTCACATAATAGCGCCGAGTGGTTAGGTCGGGTTATATTAGGTTATATTACGTTATTGATGGATATGAAGGTCTCACGGAGACGTAGAGGCCAACTCGCCAGGAATGTTGTCAAATATTACCGCCGAGATGATAGATTGGGTTAGGTTAGGTTATATTACGTTATTGATGTATATGAAGGCCCCACGGAGACGTAGAGGCCAACTCGCCAGGAATGTTGTCAAATATTACCGCCGAGATGTTAGGTTGGGTTAGGTTAGGTTATATTACGTTATTGATGTATATGAAGGCCCCACGGAGACGTAGAGGCCAACTCGCCAGGAATGTTGTCAAATATTACCGCCGAGATGTTAGGTTGGGTTAGGTTTGGTTATATTACGTCATTGATGTATATGAAGGTCCCACGGAGACGTAGAGGCCAACTCGCCAGGAATGTTGTCAAATATTAGTTCCGAGAGATTGGGTTGGGTTAGGTTAGGTTATATTACGTTATTGATGTATATAAAGGCCCCGCGGAGACGTAGAGGCCAACCCGCCAGGAATGTTGTCAAATAATAGCGCCGAAATGTTAGGTTGGAATAGTTTAGGTTATATTACGTTATTGATGTATATGGAGGTCCCACGGAGAGGTAGATGCCAACTCGCCAGGAATGTTGTCAAATATTAGTGCCGAGATTTTAGGTTGGTTTAGGTTAGGTTAAATTACGTTATTGATGTTTATGAAGGTCCCACTGAGAGGTAGAGGCCAACTCGCCAGGAATGTTGTCAAATATTAGTGCCGAGATGTTAGGTCCGGTTAAGTTAGGTAATATTACGTTATTGATGTATATGAAGGTCCCACGGTGACGTAGAGGCCAACTCGCCAGGAATGTTGTCAAATATTACCGCCGATGTGTTAGGTTGGGTTAGGTTAGGTTATACTACGTTATTGATGTATATGAAGGCCCCACGGAGACGTAGAGGCCAACTCGGCAGAAATGTTGTCAAATATTACCGCCGAGATGATAGGTTGGGTTAGGTTAGGTTATATTACGTTATTGATGTATATAAAATTCCCACGGAGACGTAGAGGCCAACTCGCCAGGGATGTTGTCAAATATTAGTGCCGAGATGTTAGGTTGGATTAGGTTAGGTTATATTACGTTATTGATGTATATAAAAGCCCCACGGAGACGTTGAGGCCAACTCGCCAGGAATGTTGTCAAATATTAGTTCCGAGAGATTGGGTTGGGTTAGGTTAGGATATATTACGTTATTGATGTATATAAAGGCCCCGCGGAGACGTAGAGGCCAACCCGCCAGGAATGTTGTCAAATAATAGCGCCGAAAGGTTAGGTTGTGTTAGTTTAGGTTATATTATGTTATTGATATATGTGAAGGTCCCACGGAGAAGTAGAGGCCAACTCGCGACGAATGTTGTCACATAATAGCGCCGAGTGGTTAGGTCGGGTTATATTAGGTTATATTACGTTATTGATGGATATGAAGGTCTCACGGAGACGTAGAGGCCAACTCGCCAGGAATGTTGTCAAATATTACCGCCGAGTGGTTAGGTCGGGTTATATTAGGTTATATTACGTTACTGATGGATATGAAGGTCTCACGGAGACGTAGAGGCCAACTCGCCAGGAATGTTGTCAAATATTAGTACCGAGATGTTAGGTTGGGTTAGGTTAGGTTATATTACGCTATTGATGTATATAAAAGTCCCACGGAAACCATGAGGCCAATAAGCCAGGAATGTCGTCAAATATTACCGCTGTGATGTGAGATTGGGTTAGGTTAGGATATATTACGTTATTGACGTATATAAAAGTCCCACGGAGACGTAGAGGCCAACCAGCCAGGAATGTTGTCAAATAATAGCGCAGAAAGGTTAGGTTGGGTTAGTGTAGGTTATATTACGTTATTGATATATGTGAAGGTCCCACGGAAACGTAGATGCCAACTCACCAGGAATGTTGTCACATAATAGCGCCGAGTGGTTAGGTTGGGTTAGTTTAGGTTATATTATGTTATTGATATATGTGAAGGTCCCACGGAGACGTAGAGGCCAACTCGCCAGGAATGTTGTCACATAATAGCGACGAGTGGTTAGGTCGGGTTATATTAGGTTATATTACGTTATTGATGGACATGAAGGTCTCACGGAGACGTAGAGGCCAACTCGCCAGGAATGTTGTCAAATATTACCGCCGAGATGATAGGTTGGGTTAGGTTAGGTTATATTACGTTATTGATGTATATGAAGGCCCCACGGAGACGTAGAGGCCAACTCGCCAGGAATGTTGTCAAATATTACCGCCGAGATGTTAGGTTGGGTTAGGTTAGGTAATACTACGTTATTGATGTATATGAAGGCCGCACGTAAAGGTAGAGGCCAACTCGCCAGGAATGTTGTCAAATATTAGTGCCGAGATGTTAGGTTGGGCTAGGTTAGGTAATATTACGTTATTGATGTATATGAAGGTCCCACGGAGACGTAGAGGCCAACTCGCCAGGAATGTTGTCAAATATTAGTACCGAGATGTTAGGTTGGGTTAGGTTAGGTTATATTACGCTATTGATGTATATAAAAGTCCCACGGAAACCATGAGGCCAATAAGCCAGGAATGTCGTCAAATATTACCGCTGTGATGTGAGATTGGGTTAGGTTAGGATATATTACGTTATTGACGTATATAAAAGTCCCACGGAGACGTAGAGGCCCACCAGCCAGGAATGTTGTCAAATAATAGCGCAGAAAGGTTAGGTTGGGTTAGTGTAGGTTATATTACGTTATTGATATATGTGAAGGTCCCACGGAAACGTAGATGCCAACTCACCAGGAATGTTGTCACATAATAGCGCCGAGTGGTTAGGTTGGGTTAGTTTAGGTTATATTATGTTATTGATGTGTATAAAGGCCCCGCGGAGACGTAGAGGCCAACCCGCCAGGAATGTTGTCAAATAATAGCGCCGAAAGGTTAGGTTGGGTTAGTTTAGGTTATATTATGTTATTGATATATGTGAAGGTCCCACGGAGACGTAGAGGCCAACTCGCGAGGAATGTTGTCACATAATAGCGCCGAGTGGTTAGGTCGGGTTATATTAGGTTATATTACGTTATTGATGCATATGAAGGTCTCACGGAGACGTAGAGGCCAACTCGCCAGGAATGTTGTCAAATATTACCGCCGAGATGTTACGTTGGTTTAGGTTAGCTTAAATTACGTTATTGATGTATATGAAGGTCCCACGGAGAGGTAGAGGCCAAATCGCCAGGAATGTTGTCAAATATTAGTGCCGAGATCTTAGGTTGGGTTAGGTTATCTAATATTATGTTATTGATGTATATGAAGGTCCCGCGGAAACATGGAGGCCAACAAGACAGGAATGTTGTCAAATATTACCGCCGAGATGATAGGTTGGGTTAGGTTAGGTTATATTACGTTATTGATGTATATGAAGGCCCCACGGAGACGTAGAGGCCAACTCGCCAGGAATGTTGTCAAATAATAGCGCCGAAAGGTTAGGTTGGGTTAGTTTAGGTTATATTATGTTATTGATATATGTGAAGGTCCCACGGAGACGTAGAGGCCAACTCGCCAGGAATGTTGACAAATATTACCGCCGAGATGTTAGGTTGGGTTAGGTTAGGTTATATTACGTTATTGATGTATATGAAGGCCCCACGGAGACGTAGAGGCCAACTGGCCAGGAATGTTGTCAAATATTACCGCCGAGATGATAGGTTGGGTTAGGTTAGATTATATTACGTTATTGATGTATATGAAGGCCGCACGGAGAGGTAGAGGCCAACTCGCCAGGAATGTTGTCAAATATTAGTGCCGAGATGTTAGGTTGGGTTAGGTTAGGTAATATTACGTTATTGATGTATATGAAGGTCCCACGGAGACGTAGAGGCCAACTCGCCAGGAATGTTGTCAAATAATAGCGCCGAGATCTTAGGTTGGGTTAGGTCAGGTAATATTATGTTATTGATGTATATGAAGGTCCCACGGAGACGTAGAGGCCAACTCGCCAGGAATGTTGTCAAATATTACCGCCGAGATGTTAGGTTGGGTTAGGTTAGGTTATACTACGTTATTGATGTATATGAAGGCCCCACGGAGACGGAGAGGCCAACTCGCCAGGAATGTTGTCAAATATTACCGCCGATATGATAGGTTGGGCTAGGTTAGGTTATATTACGTTCTTGATGTATATGAAGTCCCACGGAGACGTAGAGGCCAACCCGCCAGGAATGTTGTCAAATAATAGCGCAGAAAGGTTAGGTTGGGTTAGTGTAAGTTATATAACGTTATTGATATATGTGAAGGTCCCACGGAAACGTAGATGCCAACTCACCAGGAATGTTGTCACATAATAGCGCCGAGTGGTTAGGTTGGGTTAGGTTAGTTTATATTACGCTATTGATGTATATCAAAGTCCCACGGAAACCATAATGCCAATAAACCAGGAATGTCGTCAAATAATAGCGCCGAAAGGTTAGGCTGGGTCATGTAATGTTATATTACGTTATTGATGTATATGAAGGTCCCACGGAGAAGTAGAGGCCAACTCGCCAGGAATGTTGTCAAATATTACCGCCGAGAATTGATAGGTTGGGTTAGGTTAGGTTATATTACGTCATTGATGAATATGAAGGACCCACGGTGACGTAGAGGCCAACTCGCCAGGAATGTTGTCAAATATTACCGCCGATGTGTTAGGTTGGGTTAGGTTAGGTTATACTACGTTATTGATGTATATGAAGGCCCCACGGAGATGTAGAGGCCAACTCGCCAGGAATGTTGTCAAATATTACCGCCGAGATGATAGGTTAGGTTAGGTTAGGTTATATTACGTTATTGATGTATATGAAGGTCCCACGGAGACGTAGAGGCCAACTCGCCAGGAATGTTGTCAAATATTAGTGCCGAGATCTTAGGTTGGGTTAGGTCAGGTAATATTATGTTATTGATGTATATGAAGGTCCCACGGAAACATGGAGGCCAACAAGACAGGAATGTTGTCAAATATTACCGCCGAGATGTTACGTTGGTTTAGGTTAGGTTAAATTACGTTATTGATGTATATGAAGGTCCCACTGAGAGGTAGAGGCCAACTCGCCAGGAATGTTGTCAAATATTAGTTCCGAGAGATTGGGTTGGGTTAGGTTAGGTTATATTACGTTATTGATGTATATAAAGGCCCCGCGAAGACGTAGAGGCCAACCCGCCAGGAATGTTGTCAAATAATAGCGCCGAAATGTTAGGTTGGATTAGTTTAGGTTATATTACGTTATTGATGTATATGGAGGTCCCACGGAGAGGTAGATGCCAACTCGCCAGGAATGTTGTCAAATATTAGTGCCGAGATTTTAGGTTGGTTTAGGTTAGGTTAAATTACGTTATTGATGTTTATGAAGGTCCCACTGAGAGGTAGAGGCCAACTCGCCAGGAATGTTGTCAAATATTAGTGCCGAGATGTTAGGTCGGGTTAAGTTAGGTAAAGTTACGTTATTGATGTATATGAAGGTCCCACGGTGACGTAGTGGCCAACTCGCCACGAATGTTGTCAAATATTACCGCCGATGTGTTAGGTTGGGTTAGGTTAGGTTATACTACGTTATTGATGTATATGAAGGCCCCACGGAGACGTAGAGGCCAACTCGGCAGAAATGTTGTCAAATATTACCGCCGAGATGATAGGTTGGGTTAGGTTAGGTTATATTACGTTATTGATGTATATAAAATTCCCACGGAGACGTAGAGGCCAACTCGCCAGGAATGTTGTCAAATAATAGCGCCGAGATCTTAGGTTGGGTTAAGTTAGGTAATATTACGTTATTGATGTATATGAAGGTCCCACGGTGACGTAGAGGCCAACTCGCCAGGAATGTTGTCAAATATTACCGCCGATGTGTTAGGTTGGGTTAGGTTAGGTTATACTACGTTATTGATGTATATGAAGGCCCCACGGAGACGTAGAGGCCAACTCGGCAGAAATGTTGTCAAATATTACCGCCGAGATGATAGGTTGGGTTAGGGTATGTTATATTATGTTATTGATATATGTGAAGGTCCCACGGAGACGTAGAGGCCAACTCGCCAGGAATGTTGTCAAATAATAGCGCCGAGATCTTAGGTTGGGTTAAGTTAGGTAATATTACGTTATTGATGTATATGAAGGTCCCACGGTGACGTAGAGGCCAACTCGCCAGGAATGTTGTCAAATAATAGCGCCGAGATCTTAGGTTGGGTTAGGTCAGGTAATATTATGTTATTGATGTATATGAAGGTCCCACGGAGACGTAGAGGCCAACTCGCCAGGAATGTTGTCAAATATTCCCGCCGAGATGGTAGGTTGGGCTAGGTTAGGTTATTTTACGTTATTGATGTATATAAACGTCCCACGGAAACATAGAGGCCAACAAGCCAGGAATGTTGTCAAATACTACCGCCGAGTTGTTACGTTGGTTTAGGTTAGGTTAAATTAAGATTTTGATGTATATGAAGGTCCCACGGAGAGGTAGAGGCCAACGCGCCAGGAATGTTGTCAAATATTAGTGCCGAGATGTTAGGTTGGGATAGGTTAGGTAATATTAAGTTATTGATGTATATGAAGGTCCCACGGTGACGTAGAGGCCAACTCGCCAGGAATGTTGTCAAATATTAGTGCCGAGATGTTAGGTTGGATTAGGTTAGGTTATATTACGTTATTAATGTATATAAAAGCCCCACGGAGACGTAGAGGCCAACTCGCCAGGAATGTTGTCAAATATTAGTTCCGAGAGATTGGGTTGGGTTAGGTTAGGTTATATTACGTTATCGATGTATATAAAGGCGCCGCGGAGACGTAGAGGCCAACCCGCCAGGAATGTTGTCAAATAATAGCGCCGAAATGTTAGGTTGGGTTAAGTTAGGTAAAGTTACGTTATTGATGTATATGAAGGTCCCACGGTGACGTAGTGGCCAACTCGCCAGGAATGTTGTCTAATATTACCGCCGATGCGTTAGGTTGGGTTAGGTTAGGTTATACTACGTTATTGATGTATATGAAGGCCCCACGGAGACGGAGAGGCCAACTCGCCAGGAATGTTGTCAAATATTACCGCCGATATGATAGGTTGGGCTAGGTTAGGTTATATTACGTTCTTGATGTATATGAAGTGCCACGGAGACGTAGAGGCCAACCCGCCAGGAATGTTGTCAAATAATAGCGCAGAAAGGTTAGGTTGGGTTAGTGTAAGTTATATAACGTTATTGATATATGTGAAGGTCCCACGGAAACGTAGATGCCAACTCACCAGGAATGTTGTCACATAATAGCGCCGAGTGGTTAGGTTGGGTTAGGTTAGTTTATATTACGCTATTGATGTATATCAAAGTCCCACGGAAACCATAATGCCAATAAACCAGGAATGTCGTCAAATAATAGCGCCGAAAGGTTAGGCTGGGTCATGTAATGTTATATTACGTTATTGATGTATATGAAGGTCCCACGGAGAAGTAGAGGCCAACTCGCCAGGAATGTTGTCAAATATTACCGCCGAGAATTGATAGGTTGGGTTAGGTTAGGTTATATTACGTCATTGATGAATATGAAGGACCCACGGTGACGTAGAGGCCAACTCGCCAGGAATGTTGTCAAATATTACCGCCGATGTGTTAGGTTGGGTTAGGTTAGGTTATACTACGTTATTGATGTATATGAAGGCCCCACGGAGATGTAGAGGCCAACTCGCCAGGAATGTTGTCAAATATTACCGCCGAGATGATAGGTTAGGTTAGGTTAGGTTATATTACGTTATTGATGTATATGAAGGTCCCACGGAGACGTAGAGGCCAACTCGCCAGGAATGTTGTCAAATATTAGTGCCGAGATCTTAGGTTGGGTTAGGTCAGGTAATATTATGTTATTGATGTATATGAAGGTCCCACGGAAACATGGAGGCCAACAAGACAGGAATGTTGTCAAATATTACCGCCGAGATGTTACGTTGGTTTAGGTTAGGTTAAATTACGTTATTGATGTATATGAAGGTCCCACTGAGAGGTAGAGGCCAACTCGCCAGGAATGTTGTCAAATATTAGTTCCGAGAGATTGGGTTGGGTTAGGTTAGGTTATATTACGTTATTGATGTATATAAAGGCCCCGCGAAGACGTAGAGGCCAACCCGCCAGGAATGTTGTCAAATAATAGCGCCGAAATGTTAGGTTGGATTAGTTTAGGTTATATTACGTTATTGATGTATATGGAGGTCCCACGGAGAGGTAGATGCCAACTCGCCAGGAATGTTGTCAAATATTAGTGCCGAGATTTTAGGTTGGTTTAGGTTAGGTTAAATTACGTTATTGATGTTTATGAAGGTCCCACTGAGAGGTAGAGGCCAACTCGCCAGGAATGTTGTCAAATATTAGTGCCGAGATGTTAGGTCGGGTTAAGTTAGGTAAAGTTACGTTATTGATGTATATGAAGGTCCCACGGTGACGTAGTGGCCAACTCGCCACGAATGTTGTCAAATATTACCGCCGATGTGTTAGGTTGGGTTAGGTTAGGTTATACTACGTTATTGATGTATATGAAGGCCCCACGGAGACGTAGAGGCCAACTCGGCAGAAATGTTGTCAAATATTACCGCCGAGATGATAGGTTGGGTTAGGTTAGGTTATATTACGTTATTGATGTATATAAAATTCCCACGGAGACGTAGAGGCCAACTCGCCAGGAATGTTGTCAAATATTAGTGCCGAGATGTTAGGTTGGATTAGGTTAGGTTATATTACGTTATTGATGTGTATAAAGGCCCCGCGGAGACGTAGAGGCCAACCCGCCAGGAATGTTGTCAAATAATAGCGCCGAAAGGTTAGGTTGGGTTAGTTTAGGTTATATTATGTTATTGATATATGTGAAGGTCCCACGGAGACGTAGAGGCCAACTCGCGAGGAATGTTGTCACATAATAGCGCCGAGTGGTTAGGTCGGGTTATATTAGGTTATATTACGTTATTGATGGATATGAAGGTCTCACGGAGACGTAGAGGCCAACTCGCCAGGAATGTTGTCAAATATTACCGCCGAGATGTTACGTTGGTTTAGGTTAGCTTAAATTACGTTATTGATGTATATGAAGGTCCCACGGAGAGGTAGAGGCCAACTCGCCAGGAATGTTGTCAAATATTAGTGCCGAGATGTTAGGTTGGGTTAGGTTAGGTAATATTATGTTATTGATGTATATGAAGGTCCCGCGGAAACATGGAGGCCAACAAGACAGGAATGTTGTCAAATATTACCGCCGAGATGTTAGGTTGGGTTAGGTTAGGTTATATTACGTTATTGATGTATATGAAGGCCCCACGGAGACGTAGAGGCCAACTCGCCAGGAATGTTGTCAAATATTCCCGCCGAGGTGATAGGTTGGGCTAGGTTAGGTTATATTACGTTATTGATGTATATAAAGGTCCCACGGAAACATAGAGGCCAACAAGCCAGGAATGTTGTCAAATACTACCGCCGAGTTGTTACGTTGGTTTAGGTTAGGTTAAATTAAGATTTTGATGTATATGAAGGTCCCACGGAGAGGTAGAGGCCAACGCGCCAGGAATGTTGTCAAATATTAGTGCCGAGATGTTAGGTTGGGATAGGTTAGGTAATATTAAGTTATTGATGTATATGAAGGTCCCACGGTGACGTAGAGGCCAACTCGCCAGGAATGTTGTCAAATATTAGTGCCGAGATGTTAGGTTGGATTAGGTTAGGTTATATTACGTTATTAATGTATATAAAAGCCCCACGGAGACGTAGAGGCCAACTCGCCAGGAATGTTGTCAAATATTAGTTCCGAGAGATTGGGTTGGGTTAGGTTAGGTTAACGCGCTATCTCAGAGTATATAAAGGCCCCGCGGAGACGTAGAGGCCAACCCGCCAGGAATGTTGTCAAATAATAGCGCCGAAATGTTAGGTTGGGTTAAGTTAGGTAAAGTTACGTTATTGATGTATATGAAGGTCCCACGGTGACGTAGTGGCCAACTCGCCAGGAATGTTGTCTAATATTACCGCCGATGCGTTAGGTTGGGTTAGGTTAGGTTATACTACGTTATTGATGTATATGAAGGCCCCACGGAGACGGAGAGGCCAACTCGCCAGGAATGTTGTCAAATAATAGCGCAGAAAGGTTAGGTTGGGTTAGTGTAAGTTATATAACGTTATTGATATATGTGAAGGTCCCACGGAAACGTAGATGCCAACTCACCAGGAATGTTGTCACATAATAGCGCCGAGTGGTTAGGTTGGGTTAGGTTAGTTTATATTACGCTATTGATGTATATCAAAGTCCCACGGAAACCATAATGCCAATAAACCAGGAATGTCGTCAAATAATAGCGCCGAAAGGTTAGGCTGGGTCATGTAATGTTATATTACGTCATTGATGTATATGAAGGTCCCACGGAGAGGTAGAGGCCAACGCGCCAGGAATGTTGTCAAATATTAGTGCCGAGATGTTAGGTTGGGATAGGTTAGGTAATATTAAGTTATTGATGTATATGAAGGTCCCACGGTGACGTAGAGGCCAACTCGCCAGGAATGTTGTCAAATATTAGTGCCGAGATGTTAGGTTGGATTAGGTTAGGTTATATTACGTTATTAATGTATATAAAAGCCCCACGGAGACGTAGAGGCCAACTCGCCAGGAATGTTGTCAAATATTAGTTCCGAGAGATTGGGTTGGGTTAGGTTAGGTTATATTACGTTATTGATGTATATAAAGGCCCCGCGGAGACGTAGAGGCCAACCCGCCAGGAATGTTGTCAAATAATAGCGCCGAAATGTTAGGTTGGGTTAAGTTAGGTAAAGTTACGTTATTGATGTATATGAAGGTCCCACGGTGACGTAGTGGCCAACTCGCCAGGAATGTTGTCTAATATTACCGCCGATGCGTTAGGTTGGGTTAGGTTAGGTTATACTACGTTATTGATGTATATGAAGGCCCCACGGAGACGGAGAGGCCAACTCGCCAGGAATGTTGTCAAATATTACCGCCGATATGATAGGTTGGGCTAGGTTAGGTTATATTACGTTATTGATGTATATGAAGTCCCACGGAGACGTAGAGGCCAACCCGCCAGGAATGTTGTCAAATAATAGCGCAGAAAGGTTAGGTTGGGTTAGTGTAAGCTATATAACGTTATTGATATATGTGAAGGTCCCACGGAAACGTAGATGCCAACTCACCAGGAATGTTGTCACATAATAGCGCCGAGTGGTTAGGTTGGGTTAGGTTAGTTTATATTACGCTATTGATGTATATCAAAGTCCCACGGAAACCATAATGCCAATAAACCAGGAATGTCGTCAAATAATAGCGCCGAAAGGTTAGGCTGGGTCATGTAATGTTATATTACGTTATTGATGTATATGAAGGTCCCACGGAGAAGTAGAGGCCAACTCGCCAGGAATGTTGTCAAATATTACCGCCGAGAATTGATAGGTTGGGTTAGGTTAGGTTATATTACGTCATTGATGAATATGAAGGACCCACGGTGACGTAGAGGCCAACTCGCCAGGAATGTTGTCAAATATTACCGCCGATGTGTTAGGTTGGGTTAGGTTAGGTTATACTACGTTATTGATGTATATGAAGGCCCCACGGAGATGTAGAGGCCAACTCGCCAGGAATGTTGTCAAATATTACCGCCGAGATGATAGGTTAGGTTAGGTTAGGTTATATTACGTTATTGATGTATATGAAGGTCCCACGGAGACGTAGAGGCCAACTCGCCAGGAATGTTGTCAAATATTAGTGCCGAGATCTTAGGTTGGGTTAGGTCAGGTAATATTATGTTATTGATGTATATGAAGGTCCCACGGAAACATGGAGGCCAACAAGACAGGAATGTTGTCAAATATTACCGCCGAGATGTTACGTTGGTTTAGGTTAGGTTAAATTACGTTATTGATGTATATGAAGGTCCCACTGAGAGGTAGAGGCCAACTCGCCAGGAATGTTGTCAAATATTAGTTCCGAGAGATTGGGTTGGGTTAGGTTAGGTTATATTACGTTATTGATGTATATAAAGGCCCCGCGGAGACGTAGAGGCCAACCCGCCAGGAATGTTGTCAAATAATAGCGCCGAAATGTTAGGTTGGATTAGTTTAGGTTATATTACGTTATTGATGTATATGGAGGTCCCACGGAGAGGTAGATGCCAACTCGCCAGGAATGTTGTCAAATATTAGTGCCGAGATTTTAGGTTGGTTTAGGTTAGGTTAAATTACGTTATTGATGTTTATGAAGGTCCCACTGAGAGGTAGAGGCCAACTCGCCAGGAATGTTGTCAAATATTAGTGCCGAGATGTTAGGTCGGGTTAAGTTAGGTAAAGTTACGTTATTGATGTATATGAAGGTCCCACGGTGACGTAGTGGCCAACTCGCCACGAATGTTGTCAAATATTACCGCCGATGTGTTAGGTTGGGTTAGGTTAGGTTATACTACGTTATTGATGTATATGAAGGCCCCACGGAGACGTAGAGGCCAACTCGGCAGAAATGTTGTCAAATATTACCGCCGAGATGATAGGTTGGGTTAGGTTAGGCTATATTACGTTATTGATGTATATAAAATTCCCACGGAGACGTAGAGGCCAACTCGCCAGGAATGTTGTCAAATATTAGTGCCGAGATGTTAGGTTGGATTAGGTTAGGTTATATTACGTTATTGATGTGTATGAAGGCCCCGCGGAGACGTAGAGGCCAACCCGCCAGGAATGTTGTCAAATAATAGCGCCGAAAGGTTAGGTTGGGTTAGTTTAGGTTATATTATGTTATTGATATATGTGAAGGTCCCACGGAGACGTAGAGGCCAACTCGCGAGGAATGTTGTCACATAATAGCGCCGAGTGGTTAGGTCGGGTTATATTAGGTTATATTACGTTATTGATGGATATGAAGGTCTCACGGAGACGTAGAGGCCAACTCGCCAGGAATGTTGTCAAATATTACCGCCGAGATGTTACGTTGGTTTAGGTTAGCTTAAATTACGTTATTGATGTATATGAAGGTCCCACGGAGAGGTAGAGGCCAACTCGCCAGGAATGTTGTCAAATATTAGTGCCGAGATCTTAGGTTGGGTTAGGTTAGGTAATATTATGTTATTGATGTATATGAAGGTCCCGCGGAAACATGGAGGCCAACAAGACAGGAATGTTGTCAAATATTACCGCCGAGATGTTAGGTTGGGTTAGGTTAGGTTATATTACGTTATTGATGTATATGAAGGCCCCACGGAGACGTAGAGGCCAACTCGCCAGGAATGTTGTCAAATATTCCCGCCGAGGTGATAGGTTGGGCTAGGTTAGGTTATATTACGTTATTGATGTATATAAAGGTCCCACGGAAACATAGAGGCCAACAAGCCAGGAATGTTGTCAAATACTACCGCCGAGTTGTTACGTTGGTTTAGGTTAGGTTAAATTAAGATTTTGATGTATATGAAGGTCCCACGGAGAGGTAGAGGCCAACGCGCCAGGAATGTTGTCAAATATTAGTGCCGAGATGTTAGGTTGGGATAGGTTAGGTAATATTAAGTTATTGATGTATATGAAGGTCCCACGGTGACGTAGAGGCCAACTCGCCAGGAATGTTGTCAAATATTAGTGCCGAGATGTTAGGTTGGATTAGGTTAGGTTATATTACGTTATTAATGTATATAAAAGCCCCACGGAGACGTAGAGGCCAACTCGCCAGGAATGTTGTCAAATATTAGTTCCGAGAGATTGGGTTGGGTTAGGTTAGGTTATATTACGTTATTGATGTATATAAAGGCCCCGCGGAGACGTAGAGGCCAACCCGCCAGGAATGTTGTCAAATAATAGCGCCGAAATGTTAGGTTGGGTTAAGTTAGGTAAAGTTACGTTATTGATGTATATGAAGGTCCCACGGTGACGTAGTGGCCAACTCGCCAGGAATGTTGTCAAATATTACCGCCGATGTGTTAGGTTGGGTTAGGTTAGGTTATACTACGTTATTGATGTATATGAAGGCCCCACGGAGACGGAGAGGCCAACTCGCCAGGAATGTTGTCAAATATTACCGCCGATATGATAGGTTGGGCTAGGTTAGGTTATATTACGTTATTGATGTATATGAAGTCCCACGGAGACGTAGAGGCCAACCCGCCAGGAATGTTGTCAAATATTCCCGCCGAGGTGATAGGTTGGGCTAGGTTAGGTTATATTACGTTATTGATGTATATAAAGGTCCCACGGAAACATAGAGGCCAACAAGCCAGGAATGTTGCCAAATACTACCGCCGAGTTGTTACGTTGGTTTAGGTTAGGTTAAATTAAGATTTTGATGTATATGAAGGTCCCACGGAGAGGTAGAGTCCAACGCGCCAGGAATGTTGTCAAATATTAGTGCCGAGATGTTAGGTTGGGATAGGTTAGGTAATATTAAGTTACTGATGTATATGAAGGTCCCACGGTGACGTAGAGGCCAACTCGCCAGGAATGTTGTCAAATAATAGCGCCGAAATGTTAGGTTGGGTTAAGTTAGGTAAAGTTACGTTATTGATGTATATGAAGGTCCCACGGTGACGTAGTGGCCAACTCGCCAGGAATGTTGTCTAATATTACCGCCGATGCGTTAGGTTGGGTTAGGTTAGGTTATACTACGTTATTGATGTATATGAAGGCCCCACGGAGACGGAGAGGCCAACTCGCCAGGAATGTTGTCAAATATTACCGCCGATATGATAGGTTGGGCTAGGTTAGGTTATATTACGTTATTGATGTATATGAAGTCCCACGGAGACGTAGAGGCCAACCCGCCAGGAATGTTGTCAAATAATAGCGCAGAAAGGTTAGGTTGGGTTAGTGTAAGTTATATAACGTTATTGATATATGTGAAGGTCCCACGGAAACGTAGATGCCAACTCACCAGGAATGTTGTCACATAATAGCGCCGAGTGGTTAGGTTAGGTTAGGTTAGTTTATATTACGCTATTGATGTATATCAAAGTCCCACGGAAACCATAATGCCAATAAACCAGGAATGTCGTCAAATAATAGCGCCGAAAGGTTAGGCTGGGTCATGTAATGTTATATTACGTTATTGATGTATATGAAGGTCCCACGGAGAAGTAGAGGCCAACTCGCCAGGAATGTTGTCAAATATTACCGCCGAGAATTGATAGGTTGGGTTAGGTTAGGTTATATTACGTCATTGATGAATATGAAGGACCCACGGTGACGTAGAGGCCAACTCGCCAGGAATGTTGTCAAATATTACCGCCGATGTGTTAGGTTGGGTTAGGTTAGGTTATACTACGTTATTGATGTATATGAAGGCCCCACGGAGATGTAGAGGCCAACTCGCCAGGAATGTTGTCAAATATTACCGCCGAGATGATAGGTTAGGTTAGGTTAGGTTATATTACGTTATTGATGTATATGAAGGTCCCACGGAGACGTAGAGGCCAACTCGCCAGGAATGTTGTCAAATATTAGTGCCGAGATCTTAGGTTGGGTTAGGTCAGGTAATATTATGTTATTGATGTATATGAAGGTCCCACGGAAACATGGAGGCCAACAAGACAGGAATGTTGTCAAATATTACCGCCGAGATGTTACGTTGGTTTAGGTTAGGTTAAATTACGTTATTGATGTATATGAAGGTCCCACTGAGAGGTAGAGGCCAACTCGCCAGGAATGTTGTCAAATATTAGTTCCGAGAGATTGGGTTGGGTTAGGTTAGGTTATATTACGTTATTGATGTATATAAAGGCCCCGCGGAGACGTAGAGGCCAACCCGCCAGGAATGTTGTCAAATAATAGCGCCGAAATGTTAGGTTGGATTAGTTTAGGTTATATTACGTTATTGATGTATATGGAGGTCCCACGGAGAGGTAGATGCCAACTCGCCAGGAATGTTGTCAAATATTAGTACCGAGATTTTAGGTTGGTTTAGGTTAGGTTAAATTACGTTATTGATGTTTATGAAGGTCCCACTGAGAGGTAGAGGCCAACTCGCCAGGAATGTTGTCAAATATTAGTGCCGAGATGTTAGGTCGGGTTAAGTTAGGTAAAGTTACGTTATTGATGTATATGAAGGTCCCACGGTGACGTAGTGGCCAACTCGCCACGAATGTTGTCAAATATTACCGCCGATGTGTTAGGTTGGGTTAGGTTAGGTTATACTACGTTATTGATGTATATGAAGGCCCCACGGAGACGTAGAGGCCAACTCGGCAGAAATGTTGTCAAATATTACCGCCGAGATGATAGGTTGGGTTAGGTTAGGCTATATTACGTTATTGATGTATATAAAATTCCCACGGAGACGTAGAGGCCAACTCGCCAGGAATGTTGTCAAATATTAGTGCCGAGATGTTAGGTTGGATTAGGTTAGGTTATATTACGTTATTGATGTGTATAAAGGCCCCGCGGAGACGTAGAGGCCAACCCGCCAGGAATGTTGTCAAATAATAGCGCCGAAAGGTTAGGTTGGGTTAGTTTAGGTTATATTATGTTATTGATATATGTGAAGGTCCCACGGAGACGTAGAGGCCAACTCGCGAGGAATGTTGTCACATAATAGCGCCGAGTGGTTAGGTCGGGTTATATTAGGTTATATTACGTTATTGATGGATATGAAGGTCTCACGGAGACGTAGAGGCCAACTCGCCAGGAATGTTGTCAAATATTACCGCCGAGATGTTACGTTGGTTTAGGTTAGCTTAAATTACGTTATTGATGTATATGAAGGTCCCACGGAGAGGTAGAGGCCAACTCGCCAGGAATGTTGTCAAATATTAGTGCCGAGATGTTAGGTTGGGTTAGGTTAGGTAATATTATGTTATTGATGTATATGAAGGTCCCGCGGAAACATGGAGGCCAACAAGACAGGAATGTTGTCAAATATTACCGCCGAGATGTTAGGTTGGGTTAGGTTAGGTTATATTACGTTATTGATGTATATGAAGGCCCCACGGAGACGTAGAGGCCAACTCGCCAGGAATGTTGTCAAATATTCCCGCCGAGGTGATAGGTTGGGCTAGGTTAGGTTATATTACGTTATTGATGTATATAAAGGTCCCACGGAAACATAGAGGCCAACAAGCCAGGAATGTTGTCAAATACTACCGCCGAGTTGTTACGTTGGTTTAGGTTAGGTTAAATTAAGATTTTGATGTATATGAAGGTCCCACGGAGAGGTAGAGGCCAACGCGCCAGGAATGTTGTCAAATATTAGTGCCGAGATGTTAGGTTGGGATAGGTTAGGTAATATTAAGTTATTGATGTATATGAAGGTCCCACGGTGACGTAGAGGCCAACTCGCCAGGAATGTTGTCAAATATTAGTGCCGAGATGTTAGGTTGGATTAGGTTAGGTTATATTACGTTATTAATGTATATAAAAGCCCCACGGAGACGTAGAGGCCAACTCGCCAGGAATGTTGTCAAATATTAGTTCCGAGAGATTGGGTTGGGTTAGGTTAGGTTATATTACGTTATTGATGTATATAAAGGCCCCGCGGAGACGTAGAGGCCAACCCGCCAGGAATGTTGTCAAATAATAGCGCCGAAATGTTAGGTTGGGTTAAGTTAGGTAAAGTTACGTTATTGATGTATATGAAGGTCCCACGGTGACGTAGTGGCCAACTCGCCAGGAATGTTGTCAAATATTACCGCCGATGTGTTAGGTTGGGTTAGGTTAGGTTATACTACGTTATTGATGTATATGAAGGCCCCACGGAGACGGAGAGGCCAACTCGCCAGGAATGTTGTCAAATATTACCGCCGATATGATAGGTTGGGCTAGGTTAGGTTATATTACGTTATTGATGTATATGAAGTCCCACGGAGACGTAGAGGCCAACCCGCCAGGAATGTTGTCAAATATTCCCGCCGAGGTGATAGGTTGGGCTAGGTTAGGTTATATTACGTTATTGATGTATATAAAGGTCCCACGGAAACATAGAGGCCAACAAGCCAGGAATGTTGCCAAATACTACCGCCGAGTTGTTACGTTGGTTTAGGTTAGGTTAAATTAAGATTTTGATGTATATGAAGGTCCCACGGAGAGGTAGAGGCCAACGCGCCAGGAATGTTGTCAAATATTAGTGCCGAGATGTTAGGTTGGGATAGGTTAGGTAATATTAAGTTATTGATGTATATGAAGGTCCCACGGTGACGTAGAGGCCAACTCGCCAGGAATGTTGTCAAATATTAGTGCCGAGATGTTAGGTTGGATTAGGTTAGGTTATATTACGTTATTAATGTATATAAAAGCCCCACGGAGACGTAGAGGCCAACTCGCCAGGAATGTTGTCAAATATTAGTTCCGAGAGATTGGGTTGGGTTAGGTTAGGTTATATTACGTTATTGATGTATATAAAGGCCCCGCGGAGAGGTAGAGGCCAACCCGCCAGGAATGTTGTCAAATAATAGCGCCGAAATGTTAGGTTGGGTTAAGTTAGGTAAAGTTACGTTATTGATGTATATGAAGGTCCCACGGTGACGTAGTGGCCAACTCGCCAGGAATGTTGTCTAATATTACCGCCGATGCGTTAGGTTGGGTTAGGTTAGGTTATACTACGTTATTGATGTATATGAAGGCCCCACGGAGACGGAGAGGCCAACTCGCCAGGAATGTTGTCAAATATTACCGCCGATATGATAGGTTGGGCTAGGTTAGGTTATATTACGTTATTGATGTATATGAAGTCCCACGGAGACGTAGAGGCCAACCCGCCAGGAATGTTGTCAAATAATAGCGCAGAAAGGTTAGGTTGGGTTAGTGTAAGTTATATAACGTTATTGATATATGTGCAGGTCCCACGGAAACGTAGATGCCAACTCACCAGGAATGTTGTCACATAATAGCGCCGAGTGGTTAGGTTGGGTTAGGTTAGTTTATATTACGCTATTGATGTATATCAAAGTCCCACGGAAACCATAATGCCAATAAACCAGGAATGTCGTCAAATAATAGCGCCGAAAGGTTAGGCTGGGTCATGTAATGTTATATTACGTTATTGATGTATATGAAGGTCCCACGGAGAAGTAGAGGCCAACTCGCCAGGAATGTTGTGAAATATTACCGCCGAGAATTGATAGGTTGGGTTAGGTTAGGTTATATTACGTCATTGATGAATATGAAGGACCCACGGTGACGTAGAGGCCAACTCGCCAGGAATGTTGTCAAATATTACCGCCGATGTGTTAGGTTGGGTTAGGTTAGGTTATACTACGTTATTGATGTATATGAAGGCCCCACGGAGATGTAGAGGCCAACTCGCCAGGAATGTTGTCAAATATTACCGCCGAGATGATAGGTTAGGTTAGGTTAGGTTATATTACGTTATTGATGTATATGAAGGTCCCACGGAGACGTAGAGGCCAACTCGCCAGGAATGTTGTCAAATATTAGTGCCGAGATCTTAGGTTGGGTTAGGTCAGGTAATATTATGTTATTGATGTATATGAAGGTCCCACGGAAACATGGAGGCCAACAAGACAGGAATGTTGTCAAATATTACCGCCGAGATGTTACGTTGGTTTAGGTTAGGTTAAATTACGTTATTGATGTATATGAAGGTCCCACTGAGAGGTAGAGGCCAACTCGCCAGGAATGTTGTCAAATATTAGTTCCGAGAGATTGGGTTGGGTTAGGTTAGGTTATATTACGTTATTGATGTATATAAAGGCCCCGCGGAGACGTAGAGGCCAACCCGCCAGGAATGTTGTCAAATAATAGCGCCGAAATGTTAGGTTGGATTAGTTTAGGTTATATTACGTTATTGATGTATATGGAGGTCCCACGGAGAGGTAGATGCCAACTCGCCAGGAATGTTGTCAAATATTAGTGCCGAGATTTTAGGTTGGTTTAGGTTAGGTTAAATTACGTTATTGATGTTTATGAAGGTCCCACTGAGAGGTAGAGGCCAACTCGCCAGGAATGTTGTCAAATATTAGTGCCGAGATGTTAGGTCGGGTTAAGTTAGGTAAAGTTACGTTATTGATGTATATGAAGGTCCCACGGTGACGTAGTGGCCAACTCGCCACGAATGTTGTCAAATATTACCGCCGATGTGTTAGGTTGGGTTAGGTTAGGTTATACTACGTTATTGATGTATATGAAGGCCCCACGGAGACGTAGAGCCCAACTCGGCAGAAATGTTGTCAAATATTACCGCCGAGATGATAGGTTGGGTTAGGTTAGGTTATATTACGTTATTGATGTATATAAAATTCCCACGGAGACGTAGAGGCCAACTCGCCAGGAATGTTGTCAAATATTAGTGCCGAGATGTTAGGTTGGATTAGGTTAGGTTATATTACGTTATTGATGTGTATAAAGGCCCCGCGGAGACGTAGAGGCCAACCCGCCAGGAATGTTGTCAAATAATAGCGCCGAAAGGTTAGGTTGGGTTAGTTTAGGTTATATTATGTTATTGATATATGTGAAGGTCCCACGGAGACGTAGCGGCCAACTCGCGAGGAATGTTGTCACATAATAGCGCCGAGTGGTTAGGTCGGGTTATATTAGGTTATATTACGTTATTGATGGATATGAAGGTCTCACGGAGACGTAGAGGCCAACTCGCCAGGAATGTTGTCAAATATTACCGCCGAGATGTTACGTTGGTTTAGGTTAGCTTAAATTACGTTATTGATGTATATGAAGGTCCCACGGAGAGGTAGAGGCCAACTCGCCAGGAATGTTGTCAAATATTAGTGCCGAGATGTTAGGTTGGGTTAGGTTAGGTAATATTATGTTATTGATGTATATGAAGGTCCCGCGGAAACATGGAGGCCAACAAGACAGGAATGTTGTCAAATATTACCGCCGAGATGTTAGGTTGGGTTAGGTTAGGTTATATTACGTTATTGATGTATATGAAGGCCCCACGGAGACGTAGAGGCCAACTCGCCAGGAATGTTGTCAAATATTCCCGCCGAGGTGATAGGTTGGGCTAGGTTAGGTTATATTACGTTATTGATGTATATAAAGGTCCCACGGAAACATAGAGGCCAACAAGCCAGGAATGTTGTCAAATACTACCGCCGAGTTGTTACGTTGGTTTAGGTTAGGTTAAATTAAGATTTTGATGTATATGAAGGTCCCACGGTGACGTAGAGGCCAACTCGCCAGGAATGTTGTCAAATATTAGTGCCGAGATGTTAGGTTGGATTAGGTTAGGTTATATTACGTTATTAATGTATATAAAAGCCCCACGGAGACGTAGAGGCCAACTCGCCAGGAATGTTGTCAAATATTAGTTCCGAGAGATTGGGTTGGGTTAGGTTAGGTTATATTACGTTATTGATGTATATAAAGGCCCCGCGGAGACGTAGAGGCCAACCCGCCAGGAATGTTGTCAAATAATAGCGCCGAAATGTTAGGTTGGGTTAAGTTAGGTAAAGTTACGTTATTGATGTATATGAAGGTCCCACGGTGACGTAGAGGCCAACTCGCCAGGAATGTTGTCAAATATTAGTGCCGAGATGTTAGGTTGGATTAGGTTAGGTTATATTACGTTATTAATGTATATAAAAGCCCCACGGAGACGTAGAGGCCAACTCGCCAGGAATGTTGTCAAATATTAGTTCCGAGAGATTGGGTTGGGTTAGGTTAGGTTATATTACGTTATTGATGTATATAAAGGCCCCGCGGAGACGTAGAGGCCAACCCGCCAGGAATGTTGTCAAATAATAGCGCCGAAATGTTAGGTTGGGTTAAGTTAGGTAAAGTTACGTTATTGATGTATATGAAGGTCCCACGGTGACGTAGTGGCCAACTCGCCAGGAATGTTGTCAAATATTACCGCCGATGTGTTAGGTTGGGTTAGGTTAGGTTATACTACGTTATTGATGTATATGAAGGCCCCACGGAGACGGAGAGGCCAACTCGCCAGGAATGTTGTCAAATATTACCGCCGATATGATAGGTTGGGCTAGGTTAGGTTATATTACGTTATTGATGTATATGAAGTCCCACGGAGACGTAGAGGCCAACCCGCCAGGAATGTTGTCAAATATTCCCGCCGAGGTGATAGGTTGGGCTAGGTTAGGTTATATTACGTTATTGATGTATATAAAGGTCCCACGGAAACATAGAGGCCAACAAGCCAGGAATGTTGCCAAATACTACCGCCGAGTTGTTACGTTGGTTTAGGTTAGGTTAAATTAAGATTTTGATGTATATGAAGGTCCCACGGAGAGGTAGAGGCCAACGCGCCAGGAATGTTGTCAAATATTAGTGCCGAGATGTTAGGTTGGGATAGGTTAGGTAATATTAAGTTATTGATGTATATGAAGGTCCCACGGTGACGTAGAGGCCAACTCGCCGGGAATGTTGTCAAATATTAGTGCCGAGATGTTAGGTTGGATTAGGTTAGGTTATATTACGTTATTAATGTATATAAAAGCCCCACGGAGACGTAGAGGCCAACTCGCCAGGAATGTTGTCAAATATTAGTTCCGAGAGATTGGGTTGGGTTAGGTTAGGTTATATTACGTTATTGATGTATATAAAGGCCCCGCGGAGACGTAGAGGCCAACCCGCCAGGAATGTTGTCAAATAATAGCGCCGAAATGTTAGGTTGGGTTAAGTTAGGTAAAGTTACGTTATTGATGTATATGAAGGTCCCACGGTGACGTAGTGGCCAACTCGCCAGGAATGTTGTCTAATATTACCGCCGATGCGTTAGGTTGGGTTAGGTTGGGTTATACTACGTTATTGATGTATATGAAGGCCCCACGGAGACGGAGAGGCCAACTCGCCAGGAATGTTGTCAAATATTACCGCCGATATGATAGGTTGGGCTAGGTTAGGTTATATTACGTTATTGATGTATATGAAGTCCCACGGAGACGTAGAGGCCAACCCGCCAGGAATGTTGTCAAATAATAGCGCAGAAAGGTTAGGTTGGGTTAGTGTAAGTTATATAACGTTATTGATATATGTGAAGGTCCCACGGAAACGTAGATGCCAACTCACCAGGAATGTTGTCACATAATAGCGCCGAGTGGTTAGGTTGGGTTAGGTTAGTTTATATTACGCTATTGATGTATATCAAAGGCCCACGGAAACCATAATGCCAATAAACCAGGAATGTCGTCAAATAATAGCGCCGAAAGGTTAGGCTGGGTCATGTAATGTTATATTACGTTATTGATGTATATGAAGGTCCCACGGAGAAGTAGAGGCCAACTCGCCAGGAATGTTGTCAAATATTACCGCCGAGAATTGATAGGTTGGGTTAGGTTAGGTTATATTACGTCATTGATGAATATGAAGGACCCACGGTGACGTAGAGGCCAACTCGCCAGGAATGTTGTCAAATATTACCGCCGATGTGTTAGGTTGGGTTAGGTTAGGTTATACTACGTTATTGATGTATATGAAGGCCCCACGGAGATGTAGAGGCCAACTCGCCAGGAATGTTGTCAAATATTACCGCCGAGATGATAGGTTAGGTTAGGTTAGGTTATATTACGTTATTGATGTATATGAAGGTCCCACGGAGACGTAGAGGCCAACTCGCCAGGAATGTTGTCAAATATTAGTGCCGAGATCTTAGGTTGGGTTAGGTCAGGTAATATTATGTTATTGATGTATATGAAGGTCCCACGGAAACATGGAGGCCAACAAGACAGGAATGTTGTCAAATATTACCGCCGAGATGTTACGTTGGTTTAGGTTAGGTTAAATTACGTTATTGATGTATATGAAGGTCCCACTGAGAGGTAGAGGCCAACTCGACAGGAATGTTGTCAAATATTAGTTCCGAGAGATTGGGTTGGGTTAGGTTAGGTTATATTACGTTATTGATGTATATAAAGGCCCCGCGGAGACGTAGAGGCCAACCCGCCAGGAATGTTGTCAAATAATAGCGCCGAAATGTTAGGTTGGATTAGTTTAGGTTATATTACGTTATTGATGTATATGGAGGTCCCACGGAGAGGTAGATGCCAACTCGCCAGGAATGTTGTCAAATATTAGTGCCGAGATTTTAGGTTGGTTTAGGTTAGGTTAAATTACGTTATTGATGTTTATGAAGGTCCCACTGAGAGGTAGAGGCCAACTCGCCAGGAATGTTGTCAAATATTAGTGCCGAGATGTTAGGTCGGGTTAAGTTAGGTAAAGTTACGTTATTGATGTATATGAAGGTCCCACGGTGACGTAGTGGCCAACTCGCCACGAATGTTGTCAAATATTACCGCCGATGTGTTAGGTTGGGTTAGGTTAGGTTATACTACGTTATTGATGTATATGAAGGCCCCACGGAGACGTAGAGGCCAACTCGGCAGAAATGTTGTCAAATATTACCGCCGAGATGATAGGTTGGGTTAGGTTAGGCTATATTACGTTATTGATGTATATAAAATTCCCACGGAGACGTAGAGGCCAACTCGCCAGGAATGTTCTCAAATATTAGTGCCGAGATGTTAGGTTGGATTAGGTTAGGTTATATTACGTTATTGATGTGTATGAAGGCCCCGCGGAGACGTAGAGGCCAACCCGCCAGGAATGTTGTCAAATAATAGCGCCGAAAGGTTAGGTTGGGTTAGTTTAGGTTATATTATGTTATTGATATATGTGAAGGTCCCACGGAGACGTAGAGGCCAACTCGCGAGGAATGTTGTCACATAATAGCGCCGAGTGGTTAGGTCGGGTTATATTAGGTTATATTACGTTATTGATGGATATGAAGGTCTCACGGAGACGTAGAGGCCAACTCGCCAGGAATGTTGTCAAATATTACCGCCGAGATGTTACGTTGGTTTAGGTTAGCTTAAATTACGTTATTGATGTATATGAAGGTCCCACGGAGAGGTAGAGGCCAACTCGCCAGGAATGTTGTCAAATATTAGTGCCGAGATGTTAGGTTGGGTTAGGTTAGGTAATATTATGTTATTGATGTATATGAAGGTCCCACGGTGACGTAGAGGCCAACTCGCCAGGAATGTTGTCAAATATTAGTGCCGAGATGTTAGGTTGGATTAGGTTAGGTTATATTACGTTATTAATGTATATAAAAGCCCCACGGAGACGTAGAGGCCAACTCGCCAGGAATGTTGTCAAATATTAGTTCCGAGAGATTGGGTTGGGTTAGGTTAGGTTATATTACGTTATTGATGTATATAAAGGCCCCGCGGAGACGTAGAGGCCAACCCGCCAGGAATGTTGTCAAATAATAGCGCCGAAATGTTAGGTTGGGTTAAGTTAGGTAAAGTTACGTTATTGATGTATATGAAGGTCCCACGGTGACGTAGTGGCCAACTCGCCAGGAATGTTGTCAAATATTACCGCCGATGTGTTAGGTTGGGTTAGGTTAGGTTATACTACGTTATTGATGTATATGAAGGCCCCACGGAGACGGAGAGGCCAACTCGCCAGGAATGTTGTCAAATATTACCGCCGATATGATAGGTTGGGCTAGGTTAGGTTATATTACGTTATTGATGTATATGAAGTCCCACGGAGACGTAGAGGCCAACCCGCCAGGAATGTTGTCAAATATTCCCGCCGAGGTGATAGGTTGGGCTAGGTTAGGTTATATTACGTTATTGATGTATATAAAGGTCCCACGGAAACATAGAGGCCAACAAGCCAGGAATGTTGCCAAATACTACCGCCGAGTTGTTACGTTGGTTTAGGTTAGGTTAAATTAAGATTTTGATGTATATGAAGGTCCCACGGAGAGGTAGAGGCCAACGCGCCAGGAATGTTGTCAAATATTAGTGCCGAGATGTTAGGTTGGGATAGGTTAGGTAATATTAAGTTATTGATGTATATGAAGGTCCCACGGTGACGTAGAGGCCAACTCGCCAGGAATGTTGTCAAATATTAGTGCCGAGATGTTAGGTTGGATTAGGTTAGGTTATATTACGTTATTAATGTATATAAAAGCCCCACGGAGACGTAGAGGCCAACTCGCCAGGAATGTTGTCAAATATTAGTTCCGAGAGATTGGGTTGGGTTAGGTTAGGTTATATTACGTTATTGATGTATATAAAGGCCCCGCGGAGACGTAGAGGCCAACCCGCCAGGAATGTTGTCAAATAATAGCGCCGAAATGTTAGGTTGGGTTAAGCTAGGTAAAGTTACGTTATTGATGTATATGAAGGTCCCACGGTGACGTAGTGGCCAACTCGCCAGGAATGTTGTCTAATATTACCGCCGATGCGTTAGGTTGGGTTAGGTTAGGTTATACTACGTTATTGATGTATATGAAGGCCCCACGGAGACGGAGAGGCCAACTCGCCAGGAATGTTGTCAAATATTACCGCCGATATGATAGGTTGGGCTAGGTTAGGTTATATTACGTTATTGATGTATATGAAGTCCCACGGAGACGTAGAGGCCAACCCGCCAGGAATGTTGTCAAATAATAGCGCAGAAAGGTTAGGTTGGGTTAGTGTAAGTTATATAACGTTATTGATATATGTGAAGGTCCCACGGAAACGTAGATGCCAACTCACCAGGAATGTTGTCACATAATAGCGCCGAGTGGTTAGGTTGGGTTAGGTTAGTTTATATTACGCTATTGATGTATATCAAAGTCCCACGGAAACCATAATGCCAATAAACCAGGAATGTCGTCAAATAATAGCGCCGAAAGGTTAGGCTGGGTCATGTAATGTTATATTACGTTATTGATGTATATGAAGGTCCCACGGAGAAGTAGAGGCCAACTCGCCAGGAATGTTGTCAAATATTACCGCCGAGAATTGATAGGTTGGGTTAGGTTAGGTTATATTACGTCATTGATGAATATGAAGGACCCACGGTGACGTAGAGGCCAACTCGCCAGGAATGTTGTCAAATATTACCGCCGATGTGTTAGGTTGGGTTAGGTTAGGTTATACTACGTTATTGATGTATATGAAGGCCCCACGGAGATGTAGAGGCCAACTCGCCAGGAATGTTGTCAAATATTACCGCCGAGATGATAGGTTAGGTTAGGTTAGGTTATATTACGTTATTCATGTATATGAAGGTCCCACGGAGACGTAGAGGCCAACTCGCCAGGAATGTTGTCAAATATTAGTGCCGAGATCTTAGGTTGGGTTAGGTCAGGTAATATTATGTTATTGATGTATATGAAGGTCCCACGGAAACATGGAGGCCAACAAGACAGGAATGTTGTCAAATATTACCGCCGAGATGTTACGTTGGTTTAGGTTAGGTTAAATTACGTTATTGATGTATATGAAGGTCCCACTGAGAGGTAGAGGCCAACTCGCCAGGAATGTTGTCAAATATTAGTTCCGAGAGATTGGGTTGGGTTAGGTTAGGTTATATTACGTTATTGATGTATATAAAGGCCCCGCGGAGACGTAGAGGCCAACCCGCCAGGAATGTTGTCAAATAATAGCGCCGAAATGTTAGGTTGGATTAGTTTAGGTTATATTACGTTATTGATGTATATGGAGGTCCCACGGAGAGGTAGATGCCAACTCGCCAGGAATGTTGTCAAATATTAGTGCCGAGATTTTAGGTTGGTTTAGGTTAGGTTAAATTACGTTATTGATGTTTATGAAGGTCCCACTGAGAGGTAGAGGCCAACTCGCCAGGAATGTTGTCAAATATCAGTGCCGAGATGTTAGGTCGGGTTAAGTTAGGTAAAGTTACGTTATTGATGTATATGAAGGTCCCACGGTGACGTAGTGGCCAACTCGCCACGAATGTTGTCAAATATTACCGCCGATGTGTTAGGTTGGGTTAGGTTAGGTTATACTACGTTATTGATGTATATGAAGGCCCCACGGAGACGTAGAGGCCAACTCGGCAGAAATGTTGTCAAATATTACCGCCGAGATGATAGGTTGGATTAGGTTAGGTTATATTACGTTATTAATGTATATAAAAGCCCCACGGAGACGTAGAGGCCAACTCGCCAGGAATGTTGTCAAATATTAGTTCCGAGAGATTGGGTTGGGTTAGGTTAGGTTATATTATGTTATTGATATATGTGAAGGTCCCACGGAGACGTAGAGGCCAACTCGCGAGGAATGTTGTCACATAATAGCGCCGAGTGGTTAGGTCGGGTTATATTAGGTTATATTACGTTATTGATGGATATGAAGGTCTCACGGAGACGTAGAGGCCAACTCGCCAGGAATGTTGTCAAATATTACCGCCGAGATGTTACGTTGGTTTAGGTTAGCTTAAATTACGTTATTGATGTATATGAAGGTCCCACGGAGAGGTAGAGGCCAACTCGCCAGGAATGTTGTCAAATATTAGTGCCGAGATGTTAGGTTGGGTTAGGTTAGGTAATATTATGTTATTGATGTATATGAAGGTCCCACGGTGACGTAGAGGCCAACTCGCCAGGAATGTTGTCAAATATTAGTGCCGAGATGTTAGGTTGGATTAGGTTAGGTTATATTACGTTATTAATGTATATAAAAGCCCCACGGAGACGTAGAGGCCAACTCGCCAGGAATGTTGTCAAATATTAGTTCCGAGAGATTGGGTTGGGTTAGGTTAGGTTATATTACGTTATTGATGTATATAAAGGCCCCGCGGAGACGTAGAGGCCAACCCGCCAGGAATGTTGTCAAATAATAGCGCCGAAATGTTAGGTTGGGTTAAGTTAGGTAAAGTTACGTTATTGATGTATATGAAGGTCCCACGGTGACGTAGTGGCCAACTCGCCAGGAATGTTGTCAAATATTACCGCCGATGTGTTAGGTTGGGTTAGGTTAGGTTATACTACGTTATTGATGTATATGAAGGCCCCACGGAGACGGAGAGGCCAACTCGCCAGGAATGTTGTCAAATATTACCGCCGATATGATAGGTTGGGCTAGGTTAGGTTATATTACGTTATTGATGTATATGAAGTCCCACGGAGACGTAGAGGCCAACCCGCCAGGAATGTTGTCAAATATTCCCGCCGAGGTGATAGGTTGGGCTAGGTTAGGTTATATTACGTTATTGATGTATATAAAGGTCCCACGGAAACATAGAGGCCAACAAGCCAGGAATGTTGCCAAATACTACCGCCGAGTTGTTACGTTGGTTTAGGTTAGGTTAAATTAAGATTTTGATGTATATGAAGGTCCCACGGAGAGGTAGAGGCCAACGCGCCAGGAATGTTGTCAAATATTAGTGCCGAGATGTTAGGTTGGGATAGGTTAGGTAATATTAAGTTATTGATGTGTATGAAGGTCCCACGGTGACGTAGAGGCCAACTCGCCAGGAATGTTGTCAAATATTAGTGCCGAGATGTTAGGTTGGATTAGGTTAGGTTATATTATGTTATTGATATATGTGAAGGTCCCACGGAGACGTAGAGGCCAACTCGCGAGGAATGTTGTCACATAATAGCGCCGAGTGGTTAGGTCGGGTTATATTAGGTTATATTACGTTATTGATGGATATGAAGGTCTCACGGAGACGTAGAGGCCAACTCGCCAGGAATGTTGTCAAATATTACCGCCGAGAGGTTACGTTGGTTTAGGTTAGCTTAAATTACGTTATTGATGTATATGAAGGTCCCACGGAGAGGTAGAGGCCAACTCGCCAGGAATGTTGTCAAATATTAGTGCCGAGATGTTAGGTTGGGTTAGGTTAGGTAATATTATGTTATTGATGTATATGAAGGTCCCACGGTGACGTAGAGGCCAACTCGCCAGGAATGTTGTCAAATATTACTGCCGAGATGTTAGGTTGGATTAGGTTAGGTTATATTACGTTATTAATGTATATAAAAGCCCCACGGAGACGTAGAGGCCAACTCGCCAGGAATGTTGTCAAATATTAGTTCCGAGAGATTGGGTTGGGTTAGGTTAGGTTATATTACGTTATTGATGTATATAAAGGCCCCGCGGAGACGTAGAGGCCAACCCGCCAGGAATGTTGTCAAATAATAGCGCCGAAATGTTAGGTTGGGTTAAGTTAGGTAAAGTTACGTTATTGATGTATATGAAGGTCCCACGGTGACGTAGTGGCCAACTCGCCAGGAATGTTGTCAAATATTACCGCCGATGTGTTAGGTTGGGTTAGGTTAGGTTATACTACGTTATTGATGTATATGAAGGCCCCACGGAGACGGAGAGGCCAACTCGCCAGGAATGTTGTCAAATATTACCGCCGATATGATAGGTTGGGCTAGGTTAGGTTATATTACGTTATTGATGTATATGAAGTCCCACGGAGACGTAGAGGCCAACCCGCCAGGAATGTTGTCAAATATTCCCGCCGAGGTGATAGGTTGGGCTAGGTTAGGTTATATTACGTTATTGATGTATATAAAGGTCCCACGGAAACATAGAGGCCAACAAGCCAGGAATGTTGCCAAATACTACCGCCGAGTTGTTACGTTGGTTTAGGTTAGGTTAAATTAAGATTTTGATGTATATGAAGGTCCCACGGAGAGGTAGAGGCCAACGCGCCAGGAATGTTGTCAAATATTAGTGCCGAGATGTTAGGTTGGGATAGGTTAGGTAATATTAAGTTATTGATGTATATGAAGGTCCCACGGTGACGTAGAGGCCAACTCGCCAGGAATGTTGTCAAATATTAGTGCCGAGATGTTAGGTTGGATTAGGTTAGGTTATATTACGTTATTAATGTATATAAAAGCCCCACGGAGACGTAGAGGCCAACTCGCCAGGAATGTTGTCAAATATTAGTTCCGAGAGATTGGGTTGGGTTAGGTTAGGTTATATTACGTTATTGATGTATATAAAGGCCCCGCGGAGACGTAGAGGCCAACCCGCCAGGAATGTTGTCAAATAATAGCGCCGAAATGTTAGGTTGGGTTAAGCTAGGTAAAGTTACGTTATTGATGTATATGAAGGTCCCACGTTGACGTAGTGGCCAACTCGCCAGGAATGTTGTCTAATATTACCGCCGATGCGTTAGGTTGGGTTAGGTTAGGTTATACTACGTTATTGATGTATATGAAGGCCCCACGGAGACGGAGAGGCCAACTCGCCAGGAATGTTGTCAAATATTACCGCCGATATGATAGGTTGGGCTAGGTTAGGTTATATTACGTTATTGATGTATATGAAGTCCCACGGAGACGTAGAGGCCAACCCGCCAGGAATGTTGTCAAATAATAGCGCAGAAAGGTTAGGTTGGGTTAGTGTAAGTTATATAACGTTATTGATATATGTGAAGGTCCCACGGAAACGTAGATGCCAACTCACCAGGAATGTTGTCACATAATAGCGCCGAGTGGTTAGGTTGGGTTAGGTTAGTTTATATTACGCTATTGATGTATATCAAAGTCCCACGGAAACCATAATGCCAATAAACCAGGAATGTCGTCAAATAATAGCGCCGAAAGGTTAGGCTGGGTCATGTAATGTTATATTACGTTATTGATGTATATGAAGGTCCCACGGAGAAGTAGAGGCCAACTCGCCAGGAATGTTGTCAAATATTACCGCCGAGAATTGATAGGTTGGGTTAGGTTAGGTTATATTACGTCATTGATGAATATGAAGGACCCACGGTGACGTAGAGGCCAACTCGCCAGGAATGTTGTCAAATATTACCGCCGATGTGTTAGGTTGGGTTAGGTTAGGTTATACTACGTTATTGATGTATATGAAGGCCCCACGGAGATGTAGAGGCCAACTCGCCAGGAATGTTGTCAAATATTACCGCCGAGATGATAGGTTAGGTTAGGTTAGGTTATATTACGTTATTCATGTATATGAAGGTCCCACGGAGACGTAGAGGCCAACTCGCCAGGAATGTTGTCAAATATTAGTGCCGAGATCTTAGGTTGGGTTTGGTCAGGTAATATTATGTTATTGATGTATATGAAGGTCCCGCGGAAACATGGAGGCCAACAAGACAGGAATGTTGTCAAATATTACCGCCGAGATGTTAGGTTGGGTTAGGTTAGGTTATATTACGTTATTGATGTATATGAAGGCCCCACGGAGACGTAGAGGCCAACTCGCCAGGAATGTTGTCAAATATTCCCGCCGAGGTGATAGGTTGGGCTAGGTTAGGTTATATTACGTTATTGATGTATATAAAGCTCCCACGGAAACATAGAGGCCAACAAGCCAGGAATGTTGTCAAATACTACCGCCGAGTTGTTACGTTGGTTTAGGTTAGGTTAAATTAAGATTTTGATGTATATGAAGGTCCCACGGAGAGGTAGAGGCCAACGCGCCAGGAATGTTGTCAAATATTAGTGCCGAGATGTTAGGTTGGGATAGGTTAGGTAATATTAAGTTATTGATGTATATAAAGGCCCCGCGGAGACGTAGAGGCCAACCCGCCAGGAATGTTGTCAAATAATAGCGCCGAAATGTTAGGTTGGGTTAAGTTAGGTAAAGTTACGTTATTGATGTATATGAAGGTCCCACGGTGACGTAGTGGCCAACTCGCCAGGAATGTTGTCAAATATTACCGCCGATGTGTTAGGTTGGGTTAGGTTAGGTTATACTACGTTATTGATGTATATGAAGGCCCCACGGAGACGGAGAGGCCAACTCGCCAGGAATGTTGTCAAATATTACCGCCGATATGATAGGTTGGGCTAGGTTAGGTTATATTACGTTATTGATGTATATGAAGTCCCACGGAGACGTAGAGGCCAACCCGCCAGGAATGTTGTCAAATATTCCCGCCGAGGTGATAGGTTGGGCTAGGTTAGGTTATATTACGTTATTGATGTATATAAAGGTCCCACGGAAACATAGAGGCCAACAAGCCAGGAATGTTGCCAAATACTACCGCCGAGTTGTTACGTTGGTTTAGGTTAGGTTAAATTAAGATTTTGATGTATATGAAGGTCCCACGGAGAGGTAGAGGCCAACGCGCCAGGAATGTTGTCAAATATTAGTGCCGAGATGTTAGGTTGGGATAGGTTAGGTAATATTAAGTTATTGATGTATATGAAGGTCCCACGGTGACGTAGAGGCCAACTCGCCAGGAATGTTGTCAAATATTAGTGCCGAGATGTTAGGTTGGATTAGGTTAGGTTATATTACGTTATTAATGTATATAAAAGCCCCACGGAGACGTAGAGGCCAACTCGCCAGGAATGTTGTCAAATATTAGTTCCGAGAGATTGGGTTGGGTTAGGTTAGGTTATATTACGTTATTGATGTATATAAAGGCCCCGCGGAGACGTAGAGGCCAACCCGCCAGGAATGTTGTCAAATAATAGCGCCGAAATGTTAGGTTGGGTTAAGTTAGGTAAAGTTACGTTATTGATGTATATGAAGGTCCCACGGTGACGTAGTGGCCAACTCGCCAGGAATGTTGTCAAATATTACCGCCGATGTGTTAGGTTGGGTTAGGTTAGGTTATACTACGTTATTGATGTATATGAAGGCCCCACGGAGACGGAGAGGCCAACTCGCCAGGAATGTTGTCAAATATTACCGCCGATATGATAGGTTGGGCTAGGTTAGGTTATATTACGTTATTGATGTATATGAAGTCCCACGGAGACGTAGAGGCCAACCCGCCAGGAATGTTGTCAAATAATAGCGCAGAAAGGTTAGGTTGGGTTAGTGTAGGTTATATTACGTTATTGATATATGTGAAGGTCCCACGGAAACGTAGATGCCAACTCACCAGGAATGTTGTCACATAATAGCGCCGAGTGGTTAGGTTGGGTTAGGTTAGTTTATATTACGCTATTGATGTATATCAAAGTCCCACGGAAACCATAATGCCAATAAACCAGGAATGTCGTCAAATAATAGCGCCGAAAGGTTAGGATGGGTCATGTAATGTTATATTACGTTATTGATGTATATGAAGTTCCCACGGAGAAGTAGAGGCCAACTCGCCAGGAATGTTGTCAAATATTACCGCCGAGAATTGATAGGTTGGGTTAGGTTAGGTTATATTACGTCATTGATGAATATGAAGGACCCACGGTGACGTAGAGGCCAACTCGCCAGGAATGTTGTCAAATATTACCGCCGATGTGTTAGGTTGGGTTAGGTTAGGTTATACTACGTTATTGATGTATATGAAGGCCCCACGGAGATGTAGAGGCCAACTCGCCAGGAATGTTGTCAAATATTACCGCCGAGATGATAGGTTAGGTTAGGTTAGGTTATATTACGTTATTGATGTATATGAAGGTCCCACGGAGACGTAGAGGCCAACTCGCCAGGAATGTTGTCAAATATTAGTGCCGAGATCTTAGGTTGGGTTAGGTCAGGTAATATTATGTTATTGATGTATATGAAGGTCCCACGGAAACATGGAGGCCAACAAGACAGGAATGTTGTCAAATATTACCGCCGAGATGTTACGTTGGTTTAGGTTAGGTTAAATTACGTTATTGATGTATATGAAGGTCCCACTGAGAGGTAGAGGCCAACTCGCCAGGAATGTTGTCAAATATTAGTGCCGAGATGTTAGGTTGGGTTAAGTTAGGTAATATTACGTTATTGATGTATATGAAGGTCCCACGGTGACGTAGAGGCCAACTCGCCAGGAATGTTGTCAAATATTCCCGCCGAGATGGTAGGTTGGGCTAGGTTAGGTTATATCACGTTATTGATGTATATAAAGGCCCCGCGGAGACGTAGAGGCCAACTCGGCAGAAATGTTGTCAAATATTACCGCCGAGATGATAGGTTGGGTTAGGTTAGGTTATATTACGTTATTGATGTATATAAAATTCCCACGGAGACGTAGAGGCTAACTCGCCAGGAATGTTGTCAAATATTAGTGCCGAGATGTTAGGTTGGATTAGGTTAGGTTATATTACGTTATTGATGTATATAAAATTCCCACGGAGACGTAGAGGCTAACTCGCCAGGAATGTTGTCAAATATTAGTGCCGAGATGTTAGGTTGGATTAGGTTAGGTTATATTACGTTATTGATGTATATAAAAGCCCCACGGAGACGTTGAGGCCAACTCGCCAGGAAAGTTGTCAAATATTAGTTCCGAGACATTGGGTTGGGTGAGGTTAGGTTATATTACGTTATTGATGTATATAAAGGCCCCGCGGAGACGTAGAGGCCAACCCGCCAGGAATGTTGTCAAATAATAGCGCCGAAAGGTTAGGTTGGGTTAGTTTAGGTTATATTATGTTATTGATATATGTGAAGGTCCCACGGAGACGTAGAGGCCAACTCGCCAGGAATGTTGTCACATAATAGCGACGAGTGGTTAGGTCGGGTTATATTAGGTTATATTACGTTATTGATGGATATGAAGGTCTCACGGAGACGTAGAGGCCAACTCGCCAGGAATGTTGTCAAATATTACCGCCGAGATGATAGGTTGGGTTAGGTTAGGTTATATTACGTTATTGATGTATATGAAGGCCCCACGGAGACGTAGAGGCCAACTCGCCAGGAATGTTGTCAAATATTACCGCCGAGATGTTAGGTTGGGTTAGGTTAGGTAATATTACGTTATTGATGTATATGAAGGCCGCACGTAGAGGTAGAGGCCAACTCGCCAGGAATGTTGTCAAATATTAGTGCCGAGATGTTAGGTTGGGCTAGGTTAGGTAATATTACGTTATTGATGTATATGAAGGTCCCACGGAGACGTAGAGGCCAACTCGCCAGGAATGTTGTCAAATAATAGCGCCGAGATCTTAGCTTGGGTTAAGTTAGGTAATATTACGTTATTGATGTATATGAAGGTCCCACGGTGACGTAGAGGCCAACTCGCCAGGAATGTTGTCAAACATTACCGCCGATGTGTTAGGTTGGGTTAGGTTAGGTTATACTACGTTATTGATGTATATGAAGGCCCCTCGGAGACGTAGAGGCCAACTCGGCAGAAATGTTGTCAAATATTACCGCCGAGATGATAGGTTGGGTTAGGTTAGGTTATATTATGTTATTGATATATGTGAAGGTCCCACGGAGACGTAGAGGCCAACTCGCCAGGAATGTTGTCAAATAATAGCGCCGAGATCTTAGGTTGGGTTAAGTTAGGTAATATTACGTTATTGATGTATATGAAGGTCCCACGGTGACGTAGAGGCCAACTCGCCAGGAATGTTGTCAAATAATAGCGCCGAAAGGTTAGGTTGGGTTAGTTTAGGTTATATTATGTTATTGATATATGTGAAGGTCCCACGGAGACGTAGAGGCCAACTCGCCAGGAATGTTGTCAAATATTACCGCCGAGATGATAGGTTGGGTTAGGTTAGGTTATATTACGTTATTGATGTATATGAAGGCCCCACGGAGACGTAGAGGCCAACTCGCCAGGAATGTTGTCAAATATTACCGCCGAGATGTTAGGTTGGGTTAGGTTAGGTTATACTACGTTATTGATGTATATGAAGGCCCCACGGAGACGTAGAGGCCAACTCAGCAGAAATGTTGTCAAATATTACCGCCGAGATGATAGGTTGGGTTACGTTAGGTTATATTATGTTATTGATATATGTGAAGGTCCCACGGAGACGTAGAG
>CAXAJV010001114.1:4362800-4424800 GCA_963969225.1 Xylocopa violacea
GCCAACTCGCCAGGAATGTTGTCAAATAATAGCGCCGAGATCTTAGGTTGGGTTAAGTTAGGTAATATTACGTTATTGATGTATATGAAGGTCCCACGGTGACGTAGAGGCCAACTCGCCAGGAATGTTGTCAAATATTTCCGCCGATGTGTTAGGTTGGGTTAGGTTAGGTTATACTACGTTATTGATGTATATGAAGGCCCCACGGATACGTAGAGGCATACTCGGCAGAAATGTTGTCAAATATTACCGCCGAGATGATAGGTTGGGTTAGGTTAGGTTATATTACGTTATTGATGTATATAAAATTCCCACGGAGACGTAGAGGCCAACTCGCCAGGAATGTTGTCAAATAATAGCGCCGAGATCTTAGGTTGGGTTAGGTCAGGTAATATTATGTTATTGATGTATATGAAGGTCCCACGGAGACGTAGAGGCCAACTCGCCAGGAATGTTGTCAAATATTAGTTCCGAGAGATTGGGTTGGGTTAGGATAGGTTATACTACGTTATTGATGTATACAAATGCCCCACGGAGACGTAGAGGCCAACTCGCCAGGAATGTTGTCAAATATTAGTTCCGAGAGATTGGGTTGTGTTAGGTTAGGTTATATTACGTTATTGATGTATATAAAGGCCCCGCGGAGACGTAGATGCCAACCCGCCAGGAATGTTGTCAAATAATAGCGCCGAAAGGTTAGGTTGGGTTAATTTAGGTTATATTACGTTATTGATGTATATGAAGGTCCCACGGAGAGGTAGAGGCCAACTCGCCAGGAATGTTGTCTAATATTAGTGCCGAGATTTTAGGTTGGTTTAGGTTAGGTTAAATTACGTTATTGATGTATATGAAGGTCCCGCGGAAACATGGAGGCCAACAAGACAGGAATGTTGTCAAATATTACCGCCTAGATGATAGGTTGGGTTAGGTTAGGTTATATTACGTTATTGATGTATATGAAGGCCCCACGGAGACGTAGAGGCCAACTCGCCAGGAATGTTGTCAAATAATAGCGCCGAAAGGTTAGGTTGGGTTAGTTTAGGTTATATTATGTTATTGATATATGTGAAGGTCCCACGGAGACGTAGAGGCCAACTCGCCAGGAATGTTGACAAATATTACCGCCGAGATGTTAGGTTGGGTTAGGTTAGGTTATATTACGTTATTGATGTATATGAAGGCCCCACGGAGACGTAGAGGCCAACTGGCCAGGAATGTTGTCAAATATTACCGCCGAGATGATATGTTGGGTTAGGTTAGATTATATTACGTTATTGATGTATATGAAGGCCGCACGGAGAGGTAGAGGCCAACTCGCCAGGAATGTTGTCAAATATTAGTGCCGAGATGTTAGGTTGGGTTAGGTTAGGTAATATTACGTTATTGATGTATATGAAGGTCCCACGGAGACGTAGAGGCCAACTCGCCAGGAATGTTGTCAAATAATAGCGCCGAGATCTTAGGTTGGGTTAGGTCAGGTAATATTATGTTATTGATGTATATGAAGGTCCCACGGAGACGTAGAGGCCAACTCGCCAGGAATGTTGTCAAATATTACCGCCGAGATGTTAGGTTGGGTTAGGTTAGGTTATATTACGTTATTGATGTATATGAAGGCCCCACGGAGACGTAGAGGCCAACTCGCCAGGAATGTTGTCAAATATTCCCGCCGAGATGATAGGTTGGGCTAGGTTAGGTTACATTACGTTATTGATGTATATAAAGGTCCCACGGAAACATAGAGGCCAACAAGCCAGGAATGTTGTCAAATACTACCGCCGAGTTGTTACGTTGGTTTAGGTTAGGTTAAATTAAGATTTTGATGTATATGAAGGTCCCACGGAGAGGTAGAGGCCAACGCGCCAGGAATGTTGTCAAATATTAGTGCCGAGATGTTAGGTTGGGATAGGTTAGGTAATATTAAGTTATTGATGTATATGAAGGTCCCACGGTGACGTAGAGGCCAACTCGCCAGGAATGTTGTCAAATATTAGTGCCGAGATGTTAGGTTGGATTAGGTTAGGTTATATTACGTTATTGATGTATATGAAGGTCCCACGGTGACGTAGTGGCCAACTCGCCAGGAATGTTGTCAAATATTACCGCCGATGTGTTAGGTTGGGTTAGGTTACGTTATACTACGTTATTGATGTATATGAAGGCCCCACGGAGACGTAGAGGCCAACTCGGCAGAAATGTTGTCAAATATTACCGCCGAGATGATAGGTTGGGTTAGGTTAGGTTATATTACGTTATTGATGTATATAAAATTCCCACGGAGACGTAGAGGCCAACTCGCCAGGAATGTTGTCAAATATTAGTGCCGAGATGTTAGGTTGGATTAGGTTAGGTTATATTACGTTATTGATGTATATAAAGGCCCCGCGGAGACGTAGAGGCCAACCCGCCAGGAATGTTGTCAAATAATAGCGCCGAGATCTTAGGTTGGGTTAGGTCAGGTAATATTATGTTATTGATGTATATGAAGGTCCCACGGAGACGTAGAGGCCAACTCGCCAGGAATGTTGTCAAATACTACCGCCGAGATGTTAGGTTGGGTTAGGTTAGGTTATATTACGTTATTGATGTATATGAAGGCCCCACGGAGACGTAGAGGCCAACTCGCCAGGAATGTTGTCAAATATTACCGCCGAGATGTTAGGTTGGGTTAGGTTAGGTTATATTACGTTATTGATGTATATGAAGGTCCCACGGAGACGTAGAGGCCAACTCGCCAGGAATGTTGTCAAATATTCCCGCCGAGATGATAGGTTGGGTTAGGTTAGGTTATATTACGTTATTGATGTATATGAAGGTCCCACGGAGACGTAGAGGCCAACTCGCCAGGAATGTTGTCAAATATTAGTGCCGAGATGTTAGGTTGGATTAGGTTAGGTTATATTACGTTATTGATGTATATAAAGGCCCCGCGGAGACGTAGAGGCCAACCCGCCAGGAATGTTGTCAAATAATAGCGCCGAAACGTTAGGTTGGGTTAGTTTAGGTTATATTACGTTATTGATGTATATGAAGGTCCCACGGAGAGGGAGAGGCCAACTCGCCAGGAATGTTGTCAAATATTAGTGCCGAGATTTTAGGTTGGTTTAGGTTAGGTTAAATTACGTTATTGATGTATATGAAGGTCCCAGTGAGAGGTAGAGGCCAACTCGCCAGGAATGTTGTCAAATATTAGTGCCGAGATGTTAGTTTGCGTTAAGTTAGGTAAAGTTACGTTATTGATGTATATGAAGGTCCCACGGTGACGTAGTGGCCAACTCGCCAGGAATGTTGTCAAATATTACCGCCGATGTGTTAGGTTGGGTTAGGTTAGGTTATACTACTTAATTGATGTATATGAAGGCCCCACGGAGACGTAGAGGCCAACTCGGCAGAAATGTTGTCAAATATTACCGCCGAGATGATAGGTTGGGTTAGGTTAGGTTATATTACGTTATTGATGTATATAAAATTCCCACGGAGACGTAGAGGCCAACTCGCCAGGAATGTTGTCAAATATTAGTGCCGAGATGTTAGGTTGGATTAGGTTAGGTTATATTACGTTATTGATGTATATAAAGGCCCCGCGGAGACGTAGAGGCCAACCCGCCAGGAATGTTGTCAAATAATAGCCCCGAAAGGTTAGGTTGGGTTAGTTTAGGTTATATTATGTTATTGATATATGTGAAGGTCCCACGGAGACGTAGAGGCCAACTCGCGAGGAATGTTGTCACATAATAGCGCCGAGTGGTTAGGTCGGGTTATATTAGGTTATATTACGTTATTGATGGATATGAAGGTCTCACGGAGACGTAGAGGCCAACTCGCCAGGAATGTTGTCAAATATTACCGCCGAGATGGTAGGTTGGGCTAGGTTAGGTTATATTACGTTATTGATGTATATAAAGGTCCCACGGAAACATAGAGGCCAACAAGCCAGGAATGTTGTCAAATATTAGTTCCGAGAGATTGGGTTGGGTTAGGTTAGGTTATATTACGTTATTGATGTATATAAAGGCACCGCGGAGACGTAGAGGCCAACCCGCCAGGAATGTTGTCAAACAATAGCGCCGAAAGGTTAGGTTGGGTTAGTTTAGGTTATATTACGTTATTGATGTATATGAAGGTCCCACGGAGAGGTAGAGGCCAACTCGCCAGGAATGTTGTCTAATATTAGTGCCGAGATTTTGGTTGGTTTAGGTTAGGTTAAATTACGTTATTGATGTATATGAAGGTCCCACTGAGAGGTAGAGGCCAACTCGCCAGGAATGTTGTCAAATATTAGTGCCGAGATGTTAGGTTGGGTTAGGTTAGGTTATATTACGTTATTGATGTATATAAAGGCCCCGCGGAGACGTAGAGGCCAACCCGCCAGGAATGTTGTCAAATAATAGCGCCGAAAAGTTAGGTTGGGTTAGTTTAGGTTATATTATGTTATTGATATATGTGAAGGTCCCACGGAGACGTAGAGGCCAACTCGCGAGGAATGTTGTCACATAATAGCGCCGAGTGGTTAGGTCGGGTTATATTAGGTTATATTACGTTATTGATGGATATGAAGGTCTCACGGAGACGTAGAGGCCAACTCGCCAGGAATGTTGTCAAATATTACCGCCGAGATGATAGGTTGGGTTAGGTTAGGTTATATTACGTTATTGATGTATATGAAGGCCCCACGGAGACGTAGAGGCCAACTCGCCAGGAATGTTGTCAAATAATAGCGCCGAGATCTTAGGTTGGCTTAGGTCAGGTAATATTATGTTATTGATGTATATGAAGGTCCCACGGAGACGTAGAGGCCAACTCGCCAGGAATGTTGTCAAATATTCCCGCCGAGATGGTAGGTTGGGCTAGGTTAGGTTATATTACGTTATTGATGTATATAAAGGTCCCACGGAAACATAGAGGCCAACAAGCCAGGAATGTTGTCAAATATTAGTTCCGAGAGATTGGGTTGGGTTAGGTTAGGTTATATTACGTTATTGATGTATATAAAGGCCCCGCGGAGACGTAGAGGCCAACCCGCCAGGAATGTTGTCAAATAATAGCGCCGAAAGGTTAGGTTGGGTTAGTTTAGGTTATATAATGTTATTGATATATGTGAAGGTCCCACGGAGACGTAGAGGCCAACTCGCGAGGAATGTTGTCACATAATAGCGCCGAGTGGTTAGGTCGGGTTATATTAGGTTATATTACGTTATTGATGGATATGAAGGTCTCACGGAGACGTAGAGGCCAACTCGCCAGGAATGTTGTCAAATATTACCGCCGAGATGATAGGTTGGGTTAGGTTAGGTTATATTACGTTATTGATGTATATGAAGGACCCACGGAGACGTAGAGGCCAACTCGCCAGGAATGTTGTCAAATAATAGCGCCGAGATCTTAGGTTGGCTTAGGTCAGGTAATATTATGTTATTGATGTATATGAAGGTCCCACGGAGACGTAGAGGCCAACTCGCCAGGAATGTTGTCAAATATTACCGCCGAGATGTTAGGTTGGGTTAGGTTAGGTTATATTACGTTATTGATGTATATGAAGGTCCCACGGAGACGTAGAGGCCAACTCGCCAGGAATGTTGTCAAATATTCCCGCCGAGATGATAGGTTGGGCTAGGTTAGGTTATATTACGTTATTGATGTATATAAAGGTCCCACGGAAACATAGAGGCCAATAAGCCAGGAATGTTGTCAAATACTACCGCCGAGTTGTTACGTTGGTTTAGGTTAGGTTAAATTAAGATTTTGATGTATATGAAGGTCCCACGGAGAGGTAGAGGCCAACGCGCCAGGAATGTTGTCAAATATTAGTGCCGAGATGTTAGGTTGGGTTAGGTTAGGTAATATTAAGTTATTGATGTATATGAAGGTCCCACGGTGACGTAGAGGCCAACTCGCCAGGAATGTTGTCAAATATTAGTGCCGAGATGTTAGGTTGGATTAGGTTAGGTTATATTACGTTATTGATGTATATAAAAGCCCCACGGAGACGTAGAGGCCAACTCACCAGGAATGTTGTCAAATATTAGTTCCGAGAGATTGGGTTGGATTAGGTTAGGTTATATTACGTTATTGATGTATATAAAGGCCCCGCGGAGACGTAGACTCCAACCCGCCAGGAATGTTGTCAAATAATAGCGCCGAAATGTTAGGTTGAGTTAGTTTAGGTTATATTACGTTATTGATGTATATGAAGGTCCCACGGAGAGGGAGAGGCCAACTCGCCAGGAATGTTGTCAAATATTAGTGCCGAGATTTTAGGTTGGTTTAGGTTAGGTTAAATTACGTTATTGATGTATATGAAGGTCCCACTGAGAGGTAGAGGCCAACTCGCCAGGAATGTTGTCAAATATTACCGCCGAGATGATAGGTTGGGTTAGGTTAGGTTATACTACTTAATTGATGTATATGAAGGCCCCACGGAGACGTAGAGGCCAACTCGGCAGAAATGTTGTCAAATATTACCGCCGAGATGATAGGTTGGGTTAGGTTAGGTTATATTACGTTATTGATGTATATAAAATTCCCACGGAGACGTAGAGGCCAACTCGCCAGGAATGTTGTCAAATATTAGTGCCGAGATGTTAGGTTGGATTAGGTTAGGTTATATTACGTTATTGATGTATATAAAGGCCCCGCGGAGACGTAGAGGCCAACCCGCCAGGAATGTTGTCAAATAATAGCGCCGAAAGGTTAGGTTGGGTTAGTTTAGGTTATATTATGTTATTGATATATGTGAAGGTCCCACGGAGACGTAGAGGCCAACTCGCCAGGAATGTTGTCTAATATTAGTGCCGAGATTTTAGGTCGGGTTATATTAGGTTATATTACGTTATTGATGGATATGAAGGTCTCACGGAGACGTAGAGGCCAACTCGCCAGGAATGTTGTCAAATATTACCGCCGAGATGGTAGGTTGGGTTAGGTTAGGTTATATTACGTTATTGATGTATATAAAGGCCCCGCGGAGACGTAGAGGCCAACCCGCCAGGAATGTTGTCAAATAATAGCGCCGAAAAGTTAGGTTGGGTTAGTTTAGGTTATATTATGTTATTGATATATGTGAAGGTCCCACGGAGACGTAGAGGCCAACTCGCGAGGAATGTTGTCACATAATAGCGCCGAGTGGTTAGGTCGGGTTATATTAGGTTATATTACGTTATTGATGGATATGAAGGTCTCACGGAGACGTAGAGGCCAACTCGCCAGGAATGTTGTCAAATATTACCGCCGAGATGATAGGTTGGGTTAGGTTAGGTTATATTACGTTATTGATGTATATGAAGGCCCCACGGAGACGTAGAGGCCAACTCGCCAGGAATGTTGTCAAATAATAGCGCCGAGATCTTAGGTTGGCTTAGGTCAGGTAATATTATGTTATTGATGTATATGAAGGTCCCACGGAGACGTAGAGGCCAACTCGCCAGGAATGTTGTCAAATATTCCCGCCGAGATGGTAGGTTGGGCTAGGTTAGGTTATATTACGTTATTGATGTATATAAAGGTCCCACGGAAACATAGAGGCCAACAAGCCAGGAATGTTGTCAAATATTAGTTCCGAGAGATTGGGTTGGGTTAGGTTAGGTTATATTACGTTATTGATGTATATAAAGGCCCCGCGGAGACGTAGAGGCCAACCCGCCAGGAATGTTGTCAAACAATAGCGCCGAAAGGTTAGGTTGGGTTAGTTTAGGTTATATTACGTTATTGATGTATATGAAGGTCCCACGGAGAGGTAGAGGCCAACTCGCCAGGAATGTTGTCTAATATTAGTGCCGAGATTTTAGGTTGGTTTAGGTTAGGTTAAATTACGTTATTGATGTATATGAAGGTCCCACTGAGAGGTAGAGGCCAACTCGCCAGGAATGTTGTCAAATATTAGTGCCGAGATGTTAGGTTGGGTTAAGTTAGGTAATATTACGTTATTGACGTATATGAAGGTCCCACGGTGACGTAGAGGCCAACTCGCCAGGAATGTTGTCAAATATTACCGCCGATGTGTTAGGTTGGGTTAGGTTAGGTTATACTACGTTATTGATGTATATGAAGGCCCCACGGAGACGTAGAGGCCAACTCGGCAGAAATGTTGTCAAATATTACCGCCGAGTGGTTAGATCGGGTTATATTAGGTTATATTACGTTATTGATGGATATGAAGGTCTCACGGAGACGTAGAGGCCAACTCGCCAGGAATGTTGTCAAATATTACCGCCGAGATGATAGGTTGGGTTAGGTTAGGTTATATTACGTTATTGATGTATATGAAGGCCCCACGGAGATGTAAAGGCCAACTCGCCAGGAATGTTGTCAAATATTACCGCCGAGGTGTTAGGTTGGGTTAGGTTAGGTTATATTACGTTATTGATGTATATGAAGGCCCCACGGAGACGTAGAGGCCAACTGGCCAGGAATGTTGTCAAATATTACCGCCGAGATGATAGGTTGTGTTAGGTTAGATTATATTACGTTATTGATGTATATGAAGGCCGCACGGAGAGGTAGAGGCCAACTCGCCAGGAATGTTGTCAAATATTAGTGCCGAGATGTTAGGTTGGATTAGGTTAGGTTATATTACGTTATTGATGTATATAAAAGCCCCACGGAGACGTTGAGGCCAACTCGCCAGGAATGTTGTCAAATATTAGTTCCGAGACATTGGGTTGGGTGAGGTTAGGTTATATTACGTTATTGATGTATATAAAGGCCCCGCGGAGACGTAGAGGCCAACCCGCCAGGAATGTTGTCAAATAATAGCGCCGAAAGGTTAGGTTGGGTTAGTTTAGGTTATATAATGTTATTGATATATGTGAAGGTCCCACGGAGACGTAGAGGCCAACTCGCCAGGAATGTTATCACATAATAGCGCCGAGTGGTTAGGTCGGGTTATATTAGGTTATATTACGTTATTGATGGATAGGAAGGTCTCACGGAGACGTAGAGGCCAACTCGCCAGGAATGTTGTCAAATATTACCGCCGAGATGATAGGTTGGGTTAGGTTAGGTTATATTACGTTATTGATGTATATGAAGGCCCCACGGAGACGTAGAGGCCAACTCGCCAGGAATGTTGTCAAATATTACCGCCGAGTGGTTAGGTCGGGTTATATTAGGTTATATTACGTTATTGATGGATATGAAGGTCTCACGGAGACGTAGAGGCCAACTCGCCAGGAATGTTGTCAAATATTACCGCCGAGATGTTAGGTTGGGTTAAGTTAGGTAATATTACGTTATTGACGTATATGAAGGTCCCACGGTGACGTAGAGGCCAACTCGCCAGGAATGTTGTCAAATATTACCGCCGATGTGTTAGGTTGGGTTAGGTTAGGTTATACTACGTTATTGATGTATATGAAGGCCCCACGGAGACGTAGAGGCCAACTCGGCAGAAATGTTGTCAAATATTACCGCCGAGTGGTTAGATCGGGTTATATTAGGTTATATTACGTTATTGATGGATATGAAGGTCTCACGGAGACGTAGAGGCCAACTCGCCAGGAATGTTGTCAAATATTACCGCCGAGATGATAGGTTGGGTTAGGTTAGGTTATATTACGTTATTGATGTATATGAAGGCCCCACGGAGACGTAGAGGCCAACTCGCCAGGAATGTTGTCAAATAATAGCGCCGAGATCTTAGGTTGGCTTAGGTCAGGTAATATTATGTTATTGATGTATATGAAGGTCCCACGGAGACGTAGAGGCCAACTCGCCAGGAATGTTGTCAAATATTCCCGCCGAGATGGTAGGTTGGGCTAGGTTAGGTTATATTACGTTATTGATGTATATAAAGGTCCCACGGAAACATAGAGGCCAACAAGCCAGGAATGTTGTCAAATATTAGTTCCGAGAGATTGGGTTGGGTTAGGTTAGGTTATATTACGTTATTGATGTATATAAAGGCCCCGCGGAGACGTAGAGGCCAACCCGCCAGGAATGTTGTCAAACAATAGCGCCGAAAGGTTAGGTTGGGTTAGTTTAGGTTATATTACGTTATTGATGTATATGAAGGTCCCACGGAGAGGTAGAGGCCAACTCGCCAGGAATGTTGTCTAATATTAGTGCCGAGATTTTAGGTTGGTTTAGGTTAGGTTAAATTACGTTATTGATGTATATGAAGGTCCCACTGAGAGGTAGAGGCCAACTCGCCAGGAATGTTGTCAAATATTAGTGCCGAGATGTTAGGTTGGGTTAAGTTAGGTAATATTACGTTATTGACGTATATGAAGGTCCCACGGTGACGTAGAGGCCAACTCGCCAGGAATGTTGTCAAATATTACCGCCGATGTGTTAGGTTGGGTTAGGTTAGGTTATACTACGTTATTGATGTATATGAAGGCCCCACGGAGACGTAGAGGCCAACTCGGCAGAAATGTTGTCAAATATTACCGCCGAGTGGTTAGATCGGGTTATATTAGGTTATATTACGTTATTGATGGATATGAAGGTCTCACGGAGACGTAGAGGCCAACTCGCCAGGAATGTTGTCAAATATTACCGCCGAGATGATAGGTTGGGTTAGGTTAGGTTATATTACGTTATTGATGTATATGAAGGCCCCACGGAGATGTAAAGGCCAACTCGCCAGGAATGTTGTCAAATATTACCGCCGAGGTGTTAGGTTGGGTTAGGTTAGGTTATATTACGTTATTGATGTATATGAAGGCCCCACGGAGACGTAGAGGCCAACTGGCCAGGAATGTTGTCAAATATTACCGCCGAGATGATAGGTTGTGTTAGGTTAGATTATATTACGTTATTGATGTATATGAAGGCCGCACGGAGAGGTAGAGGCCAACTCGCCAGGAATGTTGTCAAATATTAGTGCCGAGATGTTAGGTTGGATTAGGTTAGGTTATATTACGTTATTGATGTATATAAAAGCCCCACGGAGACGTTGAGGCCAACTCGCCAGGAATGTTGTCAAATATTAGTTCCGAGACATTGGGTTGGGTGAGGTTAGGTTATATTACGTTATTGATGTATATAAAGGCCCCGCGGAGACGTAGAGGCCAACCCGCCAGGAATGTTGTCAAATAATAGCGCCGAAAGGTTAGGTTGGGTTAGTTTAGGTTATATAATGTTATTGATATATGTGAAGGTCCCACGGAGACGTAGAGGCCAACTCGCCAGGAATGTTATCACATAATAGCGCCGAGTGGTTAGGTCGGGTTATATTAGGTTATATTACGTTATTGATGGATATGAAGGTCTCACGGAGACGTAGAGGCCAACTCGCCAGGAATGTTGTCAAATATTACCGCCGAGATGATAGGTTGGGTTAGGTTAGGTTATATTACGTTATTGATGTATATGAAGGCCCCACGGAGATGTAAAGGCCAACTCGCCAGGAATGTTGTCAAATATTACCGCCGAGATGTTAGGTTGGGTTAGGTTAGGTTATATTACGTTATTGATGTATATGAAGGCCCCACGGAGACGTAGAGGCCAACTCGCCAGGAATGTTGTCAAATATTACCGCCGATGTGTTAGGTTGGGTTAGGTTAGGTTATACTACGTTATTGATGTATATGAAGGCCCCACGGAGACGTAGAGGCCAACTCGGCAGAAATGTTGTCAAATATTACCGCCGAGTGGTTAGATCGGGTTATATTAGGTTATATTACGTTATTGATGGATATGAAGGTCTCACGGAGACGTAGAGGCCAACTCGCCAGGAATGTTGTCAAATATTACCGCCGAGATGATAGGTTGGGTTAGGTTAGGTTATATTACGTTATTGATGTATATGAAGGCCCCACGGAGACGTAGAGGCCAACTCGCCAGGAATGTTGTCAAATAATAGCGCCGAGATCTTAGGTTGGCTTAGGTCAGGTAATATTATGTTATTGATGTATATGAAGGTCCCACGGAGACGTAGAGGCCAACTCGCCAGGAATGTTGTCAAATATTCCCGCCGAGATGGTAGGTTGGGCTAGGTTAGGTTATATTACGTTATTGATGTATATAAAGGTCCCACGGAAACATAGAGGCCAACAAGCCAGGAATGTTGTCAAATATTAGTTCCGAGAGATTGGGTTGGGTTAGGTTAGGTTATATTACGTTATTGATGTATATAAAGGCCCCGCGGAGACGTAGAGGCCAACCCGCCAGGAATGTTGTCAAACAATAGCGCCGAAAGGTTAGGTTGGGTTAGTTTAGGTTATATTACGTTATTGATGTATATGAAGGTCCCACGGAGAGGTAGAGGCCAACTCGCCAGGAATGTTGTCTAATATTAGTGCCGAGATTTTAGGTTGGTTTAGGTTAGGTTAAATTACGTTATTGATGTATATGAAGGTCCCACTGAGAGGTAGAGGCCAACTCGCCAGGAATGTTGTCAAATATTAGTGCCGAGATGTTAGGTTGGGTTAAGTTAGGTAATATTACGTTATTGACGTATATGAAGGTCCCACGGTGACGTAGAGGCCAACTCGCCAGGAATGTTGTCAAATATTACCGCCGATGTGTTAGGTTGGGTTAGGTTAGGTTATACTACGTTATTGATGTATATGAAGGCCCCACGGAGACGTAGAGGCCAACTCGGCAGAAATGTTGTCAAATATTACCGCCGAGTGGTTAGATCGGGTTATATTAGGTTATATTACGTTATTGATGGATATGAAGGTCTCACGGAGACGTAGAGGCCAACTCGCCAGGAATGTTGTCAAATATTACCGCCGAGATGATAGGTTGGGTTAGGTTAGGTTATATTACGTTATTGATGTATATGAAGGCCCCACGGAGATGTAAAGGCCAACTCGCCAGGAATGTTGTCAAATATTACCGCCGAGGTGTTAGGTTGGGTTAGGTTAGGTTATATTACGTTATTGATGTATATGAAGGCCCCACGGAGACGTAGAGGCCAACTGGCCAGGAATGTTGTCAAATATTACCGCCGAGATGATAGGTTGTGTTAGGTTAGATTATATTACGTTATTGATGTATATGAAGGCCGCACGGAGAGGTAGAGGCCAACTCGCCAGGAATGTTGTCAAATATTAGTGCCGAGATGTTAGGTTGGATTAGGTTAGGTTATATTACGTTATTGATGTATATAAAAGCCCCACGGAGACGTTGAGGCCAACTCGCCAGGAATGTTGTCAAATATTAGTTCCGAGACATTGGGTTGGGTGAGGTTAGGTTATATTACGTTATTGATGTATATAAAGGCCCCGCGGAGACGTAGAGGCCAACCCGCCAGGAATGTTGTCAAATAATAGCGCCGAAAGGTTAGGTTGGGTTAGTTTAGGTTATATAATGTTATTGATATATGTGAAGGTCCCACGGAGACGTAGAGGCCAACTCGCCAGGAATGTTATCACATAATAGCGCCGAGTGGTTAGGTCGGGTTATATTAGGTTATATTACGTTATTGATGGATATGAAGGTCTCACGGAGACGTAGAGGCCAACTCGCCAGGAATGTTGTCAAATATTACCGCCGAGATGATAGGTTGGGTTAGGTTAGGTTATATTACGTTATTGATGTATATGAAGGCCCCACGGAGATGTAAAGGCCAACTCGCCAGGAATGTTGTCAAATATTACCGCCGAGATGTTAGGTTGGGTTAGGTTAGGTTATATTACGTTATTGATGTATATGAAGGCCCCACGGAGACGTAGAGGCCAACTGGCCAGGAATGTTGTCAAATATTACCGCCGAGATGATAGGTTGTGTTAGGTTAGATTATATTACGTTATTGATGTATATGAAGGCCGCACGGAGAGGTAGAGGCCAACTCGCCAGGAATGTTGTCAAATATTAGTGCCGAGATGTTAGGTTGGATTAGGTTAGGTTATATTACGTTATTGATGTATATAAAAGCCCCACGGAGACGTTGAGGCCAACTCGCCAGGAATGTTGTCAAATATTAGTTCCGAGACATTGGGTTGGGTGAGGTTAGGTTATATTACGTTATTGATGTATATAAAGGCCCCGCGGAGACGTAGAGGCCAACCCGCCAGGAATGTTGTCAAATAATAGCGCCGAAAGGTTAGGTTGGGTTAGTTTAGGTTATATAATGTTATTGATATATGTGAAGGTCCCACGGAGACGTAGAGGCCAACTCGCCAGGAATGTTATCACATAATAGCGCCGAGTGGTTAGGTCGGGTTATATTAGGTTATATTACGTTATTGATGGATATGAAGGTCTCACGGAGACGTAGAGGCCAACTCGCCAGGAATGTTGTCAAATATTACCGCCGAGATGATAGGTTGGGTTAGGTTAGGTTATATTACGTTATTGATGTATATGAAGGCCCCACGGAGATGTAAAGGCCAACTCGCCAGGAATGTTGTCAAATATTACCGCCGAGATGTTAGGTTGGGTTAGGTTAGGTTATATTACGTTATTGATGTATATGAAGGCCCCACGGAGACGTAGAGGCCAACTGGCCAGGAATGTTGTCAAATATTACCGCCGAGATGATAGGTTGTGTTAGGTTAGATTATATTACGTTATTGATGTATATGAAGGCCGCACGGAGAGGTAGAGGCCAACTCGCCAGGAATGTTGTCAAATATTAGTGCCGAGATGTTAGGTTGGATTAGGTTAGGTTATATTACGTTATTGATGTATATAAAAGCCCCACGGAGACGTTGAGGCCAACTCGCCAGGAATGTTGTCAAATATTAGTTCCGAGACATTGGGTTGGGTGAGGTTAGGTTATATTACGTTATTGATGTATATAAAGGCCCCGCGGAGACGTAGAGGCCAACCCGCCAGGAATGTTGTCAAATAATAGCGCCGAAAGGTTAGGTTGGGTTAGTTTAGGTTATATAATGTTATTGATATATGTGAAGGTCCCACGGAGACGTAGAGGCCAACTCGCCAGGAATGTTGTCAAATATTCCCGCCGAGATGGTAGGTTGGGCTAGGTTAGGTTATATTACGTTATTGATGTATATAAACGTCCCACGGAAACATAGAGGCCAACAAGCCAGGAATGTTGTCAAATACTACCGCCGAGATGTTACGTTGGGTTAGGTTAGGTTATACTACGTTATTGATGTATATGAAGGCCCCACGGAGACGTAGAGGCCAACTCGGCAGAAATGTTGTCAAATATTACCGCCGAGTGGTTAGATCGGGTTATATTAGGTTATATTACGTTATTGATGGATATGAAGGTCTCACGGAGACGTAGAGGCCAACTCGCCAGGAATGTTGTCAAATATTACCGCCGAGATGATAGGTTGGGTTAGGTTAGGTTATATTACGTTATTGATGTATATGAAGGCCCCACGGAGATGTAAAGGCCAACTCGCCAGGAATGTTGTCAAATATTACCGCCGAGGTGTTAGGTTGGGTTAGGTTAGGTTATATTACGTTATTGATGTATATGAAGGCCCCACGGAGACGTAGAGGCCAACTGGCCAGGAATGTTGTCAAATATTACCGCCGAGATGATAGGTTGTGTTAGGTTAGATTATATTACGTTATTGATGTATATGAAGGCCGCACGGAGAGGTAGAGGCCAACTCGCCAGGAATGTTGTCAAATATTAGTGCCGAGATGTTAGGTTGGATTAGGTTAGGTTATATTACGTTATTGATGTATATAAAAGCCCCACGGAGACGTTGAGGCCAACTCGCCAGGAATGTTGTCAAATATTAGTTCCGAGACATTGGGTTGGGTGAGGTTAGGTTATATTACGTTATTGATGTATATAAAGGCCCCGCGGAGACGTAGAGGCCAACCCGCCAGGAATGTTGTCAAATAATAGCGCCGAAAGGTTAGGTTGGGTTAGTTTAGGTTATATAATGTTATTGATATATGTGAAGGTCCCACGGAGACGTAGAGGCCAACTCGCCAGGAATGTTATCACATAATAGCGCCGAGTGGTTAGGTCGGGTTATATTAGGTTATATTACGTTATTGATGGATAGGAAGGTCTCACGGAGACGTAGAGGCCAACTCGCCAGGAATGTTGTCAAATATTACCGCCGAGATGATAGGTTGGGTTAGGTTAGGTTATATTACGTTATTGATGTATATGAAGGCCCCACGGAGACGTAGAGGCCAACTCGCCAGGAATGTTGTCAAATATTACCGCCGAGTGGTTAGGTCGGGTTATATTAGGTTATATTACGTTATTGATGGATATGAAGGTCTCACGGAGACGTAGAGGCCAACTCGCCAGGAATGTTGTCAAATATTACCGCCGAGATGATAGGTTGGGTTAGGTTAGGTTATATTACGTTATTGATGTATATGAAGGCCCCACGGAGATGTAAAGGCCAACTCGCCAGGAATGTTGTCAAATATTACCGCCGAGATGTTAGGTTGGGTTAGGTTAGGTTATATTACGTTATTGATGTATATGAAGGCCCCACGGAGACGTAGAGGCCAACTGGCCAGGAATGTTGTCAAATATTACCGCCGAGATGATAGGTTGTGTTAGGTTAGATTATATTACGTTATTGATGTATATGAAGGCCGCACGGAGAGGTAGAGGCCAACTCGCCAGGAATGTTGTCAAATATTACCGCCGAGTGGTTAGGTCGGGTTATATTAGGTTATATTACGTTATTGATGGATATGAAGGTCTCACGGAGACGTAGAGGCCAACTCGCCAGGAATGTTGTCAAATATTACCGCCGAGATGATAGGTTGGGTTAGGTTAGGTTATATTACGTTATTGATGTATATGAAGGCCCCACGGAGATGTAAAGGCCAACTCGCCAGGAATGTTGTCAAATATTACCGCCGAGATGTTAGGTTGGGTTAGGTTAGGTTATATTACGTTATTGATGTATATGAAGGCCCCACGGAGACGTAGAGGCCAACTGGCCAGGAATGTTGTCAAATATTACCGCCGAGATGATAGGTTGTGTTAGGTTAGATTATATTACGTTATTGATGTATATGAAGGCCGCACGGAGAGGTAGAGGCCAACTCGCCAGGAATGTTGTCAAATATTAGTGCCGAGATGTTAGGTTGGATTAGGTTAGGTTATATTACGTTATTGATGTATATAAAAGCCCCACGGAGACGTTGAGGCCAACTCGCCAGGAATGTTGTCAAATATTAGTTCCGAGACATTGGGTTGGGTGAGGTTAGGTTATATTACGTTATTGATGTATATAAAGGCCCCGCGGAGACGTAGAGGCCAACCCGCCAGGAATGTTGTCAAATAATAGCGCCGAAAGGTTAGGTTGGGTTAGTTTAGGTTATATAATGTTATTGATATATGTGAAGGTCCCACGGAGACGTAGAGGCCAACTCGCCAGGAATGTTGTCAAATATTCCCGCCGAGATGGTAGGTTGGGCTAGGTTAGGTTATATTACGTTATTGATGTATATAAACGTCCCACGGAAACATAGAGGCCAACAAGCCAGGAATGTTGTCAAATACTACCGCCGAGATGTTACGTTGGTTTAGGTTAGGTTAAATTAAGATATTGATGTATATGAAGGTCCCACGGAGAGGTAGAGGCCAACTCGCCAGGAATGTTGTCAAATATTAGTGCCGAGATGTTAGGTTGGGTTAGGTTAGGTAATATTAAGTTATTGATGTATATGAAGGTCCCACGGTGACGTAGAGGCCAACTCGCCAGGAATGTTGTCAAATATTAGTGCCGAGATGTTAGGTTGGATTAGGTTAGGTTATATTACGTTATTGATGTATATAAAAGCCCCACGGAGACGTAGAGGCCAACTCGCCAGGAATGTTGTCAAATATTAGTTCCGAGAGATTGGGTTGGGTTAGGTTAGGTTATATTACGTTATTGATGTATATAAAGGCCCCGCGGAGACGTAGATGCCAACCCGCCAGGAATGTTGTCAAATAATAGCGCTGAAAGGTTAGGTTGGATTAATTTAGGTTATATTACGTTATTGATGTATATGAAGGTCCCACGGAGAGGTAGAGGCCAACTCGCCAGGAATGTTGTCAAATATTACCGCCGAGATGTTAGGTTGGGTTAGTTTACGTTATATTACGTTATTGATATATATGAAGGTCCCACGGAGACGTAGAGGCCAACTCGCCAGAAATGATGTCAAATATTAGTGCCGAGATGTTAGGTTGGGTTAGGTTAGGTAATGTTACGTTATTGATGTATATGAAGGTCCCACGGTGACGTAGAGGCCAACTCGCCAGGAATGTTGTCAAATATTACCGCCGAGATGATAGGTTGGGTTAGGTTAGGTTATATTACGTTATTGATGTATATGAAGGCCCCACGGAGATGTAAAGGCCAACTCGCCAGGAATATTGTCAAATATTACCGCCGAGATGTTAGGTTGGGTTAGGTTAGGTTATATTACGTTATTGATGTATATGAAGGCCCCACGGAGACGTAGAGGCCAACTGGCCAGGAATGTTGTCAAATATTACCGCCGAGATGATAGGTTGTGTTAGGTTAGATTATATTACGTTATTGATGTATATGAAGGCCGCACGGAGAGGTAGAGGCCAACTCGCCAGGAATGTTGTCAAATATTAGTGCCGAGATGTTAGGTTGGATTAGGTTAGGTTATATTACGTTATTGATGTATATAAAAGCCCCACGGAGACGTTGAGGCCAACTCGCCAGGAATGTTGTCAAATATTAGTTCCGAGACATTGGGTTGGGTGAGGTTAGGTTATATTACGTTATTGATGTATATAAAGGCCCCGCGGAGACGTAGAGGCCAACCCGCCAGGAATGTTGTCAAATAATAGCGCCGAAAGGTTAGGTTGGGTTAGTTTAGGTTATATAATGTTATTGATATATGTGAAGGTCCCACGGAGACGTAGAGGCCAACTCGCCAGGAATGTTGTCAAATATTCCCGCCGAGATGGTAGGTTGGGCTAGGTTAGGTTATATTACGTTATTGATGTATATAAACGTCCCACGGAAACATAGAGGCCAACAAGCCAGGAATGTTATCAAATACTACCGCCGAGATGTTACGTTGGTTTAGGTTAGGTTAAATTAAGATATTGATGTATATGAAGGTCCCACGGAGAGGTAGAGGCCAACTCGCCAGGAATGTTGTCAAATATTAGTGCCGAGATGTTAGGTTGGGTTAGGTTAGGTAATATTAAGTTATTGATGTATATGAAGGTCCCACGGTGACGTAGAGGCCAACTCGCCAGGAATGTTGTCAAATATTAGTGCCGAGATGTTAGGTTGGATTAGGTTAGGTTATATTACGTTATTGATGTATATAAAAGCCCCACGGAGACGTAGAGGCCAACTCGCCAGGAATGTTGTCAAATATTAGTTCCGAGAGATTGGGTTGGGTTAGGTTAGGTTATATTACGTTATTGATGTATATAAAGGCCCCGCGGAGACGTAGATGCCAACCCGCCAGGAATGTTGTCAAATAATAGCGCTGAAAGGTTAGGTTGGATTAATTTAGGTTATATTACGTTATTGATGTATATGAAGGTCCCACGGAGAGGTAGAGGCCAACTCGCCAGGAATGTTGTCAAATATTACCGCCGAGATGTTAGGTTGGGTTAGGTTAGGTTATATTACGTTATTGATGTATATGAAGGCCCCACGGAGACGTAGAGGCCAACTCGCCAGGAATGTTGTCAAATATTACCGCCGAGATGTTAGGTTGGGTTAGGTTAGGTTATATTACGTTATTGATGTATATGAAGGTCCCACGGAGACGTAGAGGCCAACTCGCCAGGAATGTTGTCAAATATTCCCGCCGAGATGATAGGTTGGGCTAGGTTAGGTTATATTACGTTATTGATGTATATAAAGGTCCCACGGAAACATAGAGGCCAACAAGCCAGGAATGTTGTCAAATACTACCGCCGAGTTGTTACGTTGGTTTAGGTTAGGTTAAATTAAGATTTTGATGTATATGAAGGTCCCACGGAGAGGTAGAGGCCAACGCGCCAGGAATGTTGTCAAATATTAGTGCCGAGATGTTAGGTTGGGTTAGGTTAGGTAATATTAAGTTATTGATGTATATGAAGGTCCCACGGTGACGTAGAGGCCAACTCGTCAGGAATGTTGTCAAATATTAGTTCCGAGAGATTGGGTTGGGTTAGGTTAGGTTATATTACGTTATTGATGTATATAAAGGCCCCGCGGAGACGTAGAGCCCAACCCGCCAGGAATGTTGTCAAATAATAGCGCCGAAATGTTAGGTTGGGTTAGTTTAGGTTATATTACGTTATTGATGTATATGAAGGTCCCACGGAGAGGTAGAGGCCAACTGGCCAGGAATGTTGTCAAATATTAGTGCCGAGATTTTAGGTTGGTTTAGGTTAGGTTAAATTACGTTATTGATGTATATAAAATTCCCACCGAGACGTAGAGGCCAACTCGCCAGGAATGTTGTCAAATATTAGTGCCGAGATGTTAGGTTGGATTAGGTTAGGTTATATTACGTTATTGATGTATATAAAGGCCCCGCGGAGACGTAGAGGCCAACTCGCCAGGAATGTTGTCAAATATTACCGCCGAGATGTTAGGTTGGGTTAGGTTAGGTTATATTACGTTATTGATGTATATGAAGGCCCCACGGAGACGTAGAGGCCAACTCGCCAGGAATGTTGTCAAATATTACCGCCGAGATGTTAGGTTGGGTTAGGTTAGGTTATATTACGTTATTGATGTATATGAAGGCCCCACGGAGACGTAGAGGCCAACTGGCCAGGAATGTTGTCAAATATTACCGCCGAGATGATAGGTTGGGCTAGGTTAGGTTATATTACGTTATTGATGTATATAAAGGTCCCACGGAAACATAGAGGCCAACAAGCCAGGAATGTTGTCAAATACTACCGCCGAGTTGTTACGTTGGTTTAGGTTAGGTTAAATTAAGATTTTGATGTATATGAAGGTCCCACGGAGAGGTAGAGGCCAACGCGCCAGGAATGTTGTCAAATATTAGTGCCGACATGTTAGGTTGGGTTAGGTTAGGTAATATTAAGTTATTGATGTATATGAAGGTCCCACGGTGACGTAGAGGCCAACTCGTCAGGAATGTTGTCAAATATTACCGCCGAGATGATAGGTTGGGTTAGGTTAGGTTATATTACGTTATTGATGTATATAAAATTCCCACGGAGACGTAGAGGCTAACTCGCCAGGAATGTTGTCAAATATTAGTGCCGAGATGTTAGGTTGGATTAGGTTAGATTATATTACGTTATTGATGTATATAAAAGCCCCACGGAGACGTTGAGGCCAACTCGCCAGGAATGTTGTCAAATATTAGTTCCGAGACATTGGGTTGGGTGAGGTCAGGTTATATAATGTTATTGATATATGTGAAGGTCCCACGGAGACGTAGAGGCCAACTCGCCAGGAATGTTGTCACATAATAGCGCCGAGTGGTTAGGTCGGGTTATATTAGGTTATATTACGTTATTGATGGATATGAAGGTCTCACGGAGACGTAGAGGCCAACTCGCCAGGAATGTTGTCAAATATTACCGCCGAGATGATAGGTTGGGTTAGGTTAGGTTATATTACGTTATTGATGTATATGAAGGCCCCACGGAGACGTAGAGGCCAACCCGCCAGGAATGTTGTCAAATAATAGCGCCGAAAGGTTAGGTTGGGTTAGTTTAGGTTATATTACGTTATTGATGTATATGAAGGTCCCACGGAGAGGTAGAGGTCAACTCGCCAGGAATGTTGTCAAATATTAGTGCCGAGATTTTAGGTTGGTTTAGGTTAGGTTAAATTACGTTATTGATGTATATGAAGGTCTCACGGAGACGTAGAGGCCAACTCGCCAGGAATGTTGTCAAATATTACCGCCGAGATGATAGGTTGGGTTAGGTTAGGTTATATTACGTTATTGATGTATATGAAGGCCCCACGGAGACGTAGAGGCCAACTCGCCAGGAATGTTGTCAAATATTACCGCCGAGATGTTAGGTTGGGTTAGGTTAGGTTATATTACGTTATTGATGTATATAAAGGCCCCGCGGAGACGTAGAGGCCAACCCGCCAGGAATGTTGTCAAATAATAGCGCCGAAAGGTTAGGTTGGGTTAGTTTAGGTTATATTACGTTATTGATGTATATGAAGGTCCCACGGAGAGGTAGAGGTCAACTCGCCAGGAATGTTGTCAAATATTAGTGCCGAGATTTTAGGTTGGTTTAGGTTAGGTTAAATTACGTTATTGATGTATATGAAGGTCCCACTGAGAGGTAGAGGCCAACTCGCCAGGAATGTTGTCAAATATTAGTGCCGAGATGTTAGGTTGGATTAGGTTAGGTCATGTTACGTTATTGATGTATATAAAAGCCCCACGGAGACGTTGAGGCCAACTCGCCAGGAATGTTGTCAAATATTAGTTCCGAGACATTGGGTTGGGTGAGGTTAGGTTATATTACGTTATTGATGTATATAAAGGCCCCGCGGAGACGTAGAGGCCAACCCGCCAGGAATGTTGTCAAATAATAGCGCCGAAAGGTTAGGTTGGGTTAGTTTAGGTTATATTATGTTATTGATATATGTGAAGGTCCCACGGAGACGTAGAGGCCAACTCGCCAGGAATGTTGTCACATAATAGCGCCGAGTGGTTAGGTCGGGTTATATTAGGTTATATTACGTTATTGATGGATATGAAGGTCTCACGGAGACGTAGAGGCCAACTCGCCAGGAATGTTGTCAAATATTACCGCCGAGATGATAGGTTGGGTTAGGATAGGTTATATTACGTTATTGATGTATATGAAGGCCCCACGGAGACGTAGAGGCCAACTCGCCAGGAATGTTGTCAAATATTACCGCCGAGATGTTAGGTTGGGTTAGGTTAGGTTATATTACGTTATTGATGTATATGAAGGCCCCACGGAGACGTAGAGGCCAACTCGCCAGGAATGTTGTCAAATATTACCGCCGAGATGTTAGGTTGGGTTAGGTCAGGTAATATTATGTTATTGATGTATATGAAGGTCCCACGGAGAGGTAGAGGCCAACTCGCCAGGAATGTTGTCAAATATTAGTGCCGAGATTTTAGGTTGGTTTAGGTTAGGTTAAATTACGTTATTGATGTATATGAAGGTCCCACGGTGACGTAGAGGCCAACTCGACAGGAATGTTGTCAAATATTACCGCCGATGTGTTAGGTTGGGTTAGGTTAGGTTATACTACGTTATTGATGTATATGAAGGCCCCACGGAGACGTAGAGGCCAACTCGGCAGAAATGTTGTCAAATATTACCGCCGAGATGATAGGTTGGGTTAGGTTAGGTTATATTACGTTATTGATGTATATAAAATTCCCACGGAGACGTAGAGGCTAACTCGCCAGGAATGTTGTCAAATATTAGTGCCGAGATGTTAGGTTGGATTAGGTTAGATTATATTACGTTATTGATGTATATAAAAGCCCCACGGAGACGTTGAGGCCAACTCGCCAGGAATGTTGTCAAATATTAGTTCCGAGACATTGGGTTGGGTGAGGTCAGGTTATATTACGTTATTGATGTATATAAAGGCCCCGCGGAGACGTAGAGGCCAACCCGCCAGGAATGTTGTCAAATAATAGCGCCGAAAGGTTAGGTTGGGTTAGTTTAGGTTATATAATGTTATTGATATATGTGAAGGTCCCACGGAGACGTAGAGGCCAACTCGCCAGGAATGTTGTCACATAATAGCGCCGAGTGGTTAGGTCGGGTTATATTAGGTTATATTACGTTATTGATGGATATGAAGGTCTCACGGAGACGTAGAGGCCAACTCGCCAGGAATGTTGTCAAATATTACCGCCGAGATGATAGGTTGGGTTAGGTTAGGTTATATTACGTTATTGATGTATATGAAGGCCCCACGGAGACGTAGAGGCCAACTCGCCAGGAATGTTGTCAAATATTACCGCCGAGATGTTAGGTTGGGTTAGGTTAGGTTATATTACGTTATTGATGTATATGAAGGCCCCACGGAGACGTAGAGGCCAACTCGCCAGGAATGTTGTCAAATATTACCGCCGAGATGTTAGGTTGGGTTAGGTTAGGTTATATTACGTTATTGATGTATATGAAGGCCCCACGGAGACGTAGAGGCCAACTGGCCAGGAATGTTGTCAAATATTACCGCCGAGATGATAGGTTGGGCTAGGTTAGGTTATATTACGTTATTGATGTATATAAAGGTCCCACGGAAACATAGAGGCCAACAAGCCAGGAATGTTGTCAAATACTACCGCCGAGTTGTTACGTTGGTTTAGGTTAGGTTAAATTAAGATTTTGATGTATATGAAGGTCCCACGGAGAGGTAGAGGCCAACGCGCCAGGAATGTTGTCAAATATTAGTGCCGAGATGTTAGGTTGGGTTAGGTTAGGTAATATTAAGTTATTGATGTATATGAAGGTCCCACGGTGACGTAGAGGCCAACTCGTCAGGAATGTTGTCAAATATTAGTGCCGAGATGTTAGGTTGGATTAGGTTAGGTTATATTACGTTATTGATGTATATAAAAGCCCCACGGAGACGTAGAGGCCAACTCGCCAGGAATGTTGTCAAATATTAGTTCCGAGAGATTGGGTTGGGTTAGGTTAGGTTATATTACGTTATTGATGTATATAAAGGCCCCGCGGAGACGTAGAGGCCAACCCGCCAGGAATGTTGTCAAATAATAGCGCCGAAATGTTAGGTTGGGTTAGTTTAGGTTATATTACGTTATTGATGTATATGAAGGTCCCACGGAGAGGTAGAGGCCAACTCGCCAGGAATGTTGTCAAATATTAGTGCCGAGATTTTAGGTTGGTTTAGGTTAGGTTAAATTACGTTATTGATGTATATAAAATTCCCACCGAGACGTAGAGGCCAACTCGCCAGGAATGTTGTCAAATATTAGTGCCGAGATGTTAGGTTGGATTAGGTTAGGTTATATTACGTTATTGATGTATATAAAGGCCCCGCGGAGACGTAGAGGCCAACCCGCCAGGAATGTTGTCAAATAATAGCGCCGAAAGGTTAGGTTGGGTTAGTTTAGGTTATATTATGTTATTGATATATGTGAAGGTCCCACGGAGACGTAGAAGCCAACTCGCGAGGAATGTTGTCACATAATAGCGCCGAGTGGTTAGGTCGGGTTATATTAGGTTATATTACGTTATTGATGGATATGAAGGTCTCACGGAGACGTAGAGGCCAACTCGCCAGGAATGTTGTCAAATATTACCGCCGAGATGATAGGTTGGGTTAGGTTAGGTTATATTACGTTATTGATGTATATGAAGGCCCCACGGAGACGTAGAGGCCAACTCGCCAGGAATGTTGTCAAATATTACCGCCGAGATGTTAGGTTGGGTTAGGTTAGGTTATATTACGTTATTGATGTATATAAAGGCCCCGCGGAGACGTAGAGGCCAACCCGCCAGGAATGTTGTCAAATAATAGCGCCGAAAGGTTAGGTTGGGTTAGTTTAGGTTATATTACGTTATTGATGTATATGAAGGTCCCACGGAGAGGTAGAGGTCAACTCGCCAGGAATGTTGTCAAATATTAGTGCCGAGATTTTAGGTTGGTTTAGGTTAGGTTAAATTACGTTATTGATGTATATGAAGGTCCCACTGAGAGGTAGAGGCCAACTCGCCAGGAATGTTGTCAAATATTAGTGCCGAGATGTTAGGTTGGATTAGGTTAGGTCATGTTACGTTATTGATGTATATAAAAGCCCCACGGAGACGTTGAGGCCAACTCGCCAGGAATGTTGTCAAATATTAGTTCCGAGACATTGGGTTGGGTGAGGTTAGGTTATATTACGTTATTGATGTATATAAAGGCCCCGCGGAGACGTAGAGTCCAACCCGCCAGGAATGTTGTCAAATAATAGCGCCGAAAGGTTAGGTTGGGTTAGTTTAGGTTATATTATGTTATTGATATATGTGAAGGTCCCACGGAGACGTAGAGGCCAACTCGCCAGGAATGTTGTCACATAATAGCGCCGAGTGGTTAGGTCGGGTTATATTAGGTTATATTACGTTATTGATGGATATGAAGGTCTCACGGAGACGTAGAGGCCAACTCGCCAGGAATGTTGTCAAATATTACCGCCGAGATGATAGGTTGGGTTAGGATAGGTTATATTACGTTATTGATGTATATGAAGGCCCCACGGAGACGTAGAGGCCAACTCGCCAGGAATGTTGTCAAATATTACCGCCGAGATGTTAGGTTGGGTTCGGTTAGGTTATATTACGTTATTGATGTATATGAAGGCCCCACGGAGACGTAGAGGCCAACTCGCCAGGAATGTTGTCAAATATTACCGCCGAGATGTTAGGTTGGGTTAGGTCAGGTAATATTATGTTATTGATGTATATGAAGGTCCCACGGAGAGGTAGAGGCCAACTCGCCAGGAATGTTGTCAAATATTAGTGCCGATATTTTGGGTTGGTTTAGGTTAGGTTAAATTACGTTATTGATGTATATGAAGGTCCCACGGTGACGTAGAGGCCAACTCGACAGGAATGTTGTCAAATATTACCGCCGATGTGTTAGGTTGGGTTAGGTTAGGTTATACTACGTTATTGATGTATATGAAGGCCCCACGGAGACGTAGATGCCAACTCGGCAGAAATGTTGTCAAATATTACCGCCGAGATGATAGGTTGGGTTAGGTTAGGTTATATTACGTTATTGATGTATATAAAATTCCCACGGAGACGTAGAGGCTAACTCGCCAGGAATGTTGTCAAATATTAGTGCCGAGATGTTAGGTTGGATTAGGTTAGATTATATTACGTTATTGATGTATATAAAAGCCCCACGGAGACGTTGAGGCCAACTCGCCAGGAATGTTGTCAAATATTAGTTCCGAGAGATTGGGTTGGGTTAGGTTAGGTTATATTACGTTATTGATGTATATAAAGGCCCCGCGGAGACGTAGAGGCCAACCCGCCAGGAATGTTGTCAAATAATAGCGCCGAAATGTTAGGTTGGGTTAGTTTAGGTTATATTACGTTATTGATGTATATGAAGGTCCCACGGAGAGGTAGAGGCCAACTCGCCAGGAATGTTGTCAAATATTAGTGCCGAGATTTTAGGTTGGTTTAGGTTAGGTTAAATTACGTTATTGATGTATATAAAATTCCCACCGAGACGTAGAGGACAACTCGCCAGGAATGTTGTCAAATATTAGTGCCGAGATGTTAGGTTGGATTAGGTTAGGTTATATTACGTTATTGATGTATATAAAGGCCCCGCGGAGACGTAGAGGCCAACCCGCCAGGAATGTTGTCAAATAATAGCGCCGAAAGGTTAGGTTGGGTTAGTTTAGGTTATATTATGTTATTGATATATGTGAAGGTCCCACGGAGACGTAGAAGCCAACTCGCGAGGAATGTTGTCACATAATAGCGCCGAGTGGTTAGGTCGGGTTATATTAGGTTATATTACGTTATTGATGGATATGAAGGTCTCACGGAGACGTAGAGGCCAACTCGCCAGGAATGTTGTCAAATATTACCGCCGAGATGATAGGTTGGGTTAGGTTAGGTTATATTACGTTATTGATGTATATGAAGGCCCCACGGAGACGTAGAGGCCAACTCGCCAGGAATGTTGTCAAATATTACCGCCGAGATGTTAGGTTGGGTTAGGTTAGGTTATATTACGTTATTGATGTATATAAAGGCCCCGCGGAGACGTAGAGGCCAACCCGCCAGGAATGTTGTCAAATAATAGCGCCGAAAGGTTAGGTTGGGTTAGTTTAGGTTATATTACGTTATTGATGTATATGAAGGTCCCACGGAGAGGTAGAGGTCAACTCGCCAGGAATGTTGTCAAATATTAGTGCCGAGATTTTAGGTTGGTTTAGGTTAGGTTAAATTACGTTATTGATGTATATGAAGGTCCCACTGAGAGGTAGAGGCCAACTCGCCAGGAATGTTGTCAAATATTTGTGCCGAGATGTTAGGTTGGATTAGGTTAGGTCATGTTACGTTATTGATGTATATAAAAGCCCCACGGAGACGTTGAGGCCAACTCGCCAGGAATGTTGTCAAATATTAGTTTCGAGACATTGGGTTGGGTGAGGTTAGGTTATATTACGTTATTGATGTATATAAAGGCCCCGCGGAGACGTAGAGTCCAACCCGCCAGGAATGTTGTCAAATAATAGCGCCGAAAGGTTAGGTTGGGTTAGTTTAGGTTATATTATGTTATTGATATATGTGAAGGTCCCACGGAGACGTAGAGGCCAACTCGCCAGGAATGTTGTCAAATATTACCGCCGAGATGTTAGGTTGGGTTAGGTTAGGTTATATTACGTTATTGATGTATATGAAGGCCCCACGGAGACGTAGAGGCCAACTCGCCAGGAATGTTGTCAAATATTACCGCCGAGATGTTAGGTTGGGTTAGGTCAGGTAATATTATGTTATTGATGTATATGAAGGTCCCACGGAGAGGTAGAGGCCAACTCGCCAGGAATGTTGTCAAATATTAGTGCCGATATGTTGGGTTGGTTTAGGTTAGGTTAAATTACGTTATTGATGTATATGAAGGTCCCACGGTGACGTAGAGGCCAACTCGACAGGAATGTTGTCAAATATTACCGCCGATGTGTTAGGTTGGGTTAGGTTAGGTTATACTACGTTATTGATGTATATGAAGGCCCCACGGAGACGTAGAGGCTAACTCGCCAGGAATGTTGTCAAATATTAGTGCCGAGATGTTAGGTTGGATTAGGTTAGATTATATTACGTTATTGATGTATATAAAAGCCCCACGGAGACGTTGAGGCCAACTCGCCAGGAATGTTGTCAAATATTAGTTCCGAGACATTGGGTTGGGTGAGGTCAGGTTATATTACGTTATTGATGTATATAAAGGCCCCGCGGAGACGTAGAGGCCAACCCGCCAGGAATGTTGTCAAATAATAGCGCCGAAAGGTTAGGTTGGGTTAGTTTAGGTTATATAATGTTATTGATATATGTGAAGGTCCCACGGAGACGTAGAGGCCAACTCGCCAGGAATGTTGTCACATAATAGCGCCGAGTGGTTAGGTCGGGTTATATTAGGTTATATTACGTTATTGATGGATATGAAGGTCTCACGGAGACGTAGAGGCCAACTCGCCAGGAATGTTGTCAAATATTACCGCCGAGATGATAGGTTGGGTTAGGTTAGGTTATATTACGTTATTGATGTATATGAAGGCCCCACGGAGACGTAGAGGCCAACTCGCCAGGAATGTTGTCAAATATTACCGCCGAGATGTTAGGTTGGGTTAGGTTAGGTTATATTACGTTATTGATGTATATGAAGGCCCCACGGAGACGTAGAGGCCAACTCGCCAGGAATGTTGTCAAATATTACCGCCGAGATGTTAGGTTGGGTTAGGTTAGGTTATATTACGTTATTGATGTATATGAAGGCCCCACGGAGACGTAGAGGCCAACTGGCCAGGAATGTTGTCAAATATTACCGCCGAGATGATAGGTTGGGTTAGGTTAGATTATATTACGTTATTGATGTATATGAAGGCCGCACGTAGAGGTAGAGGCCAACTCGCCAGGAATGTTGTCAAATATTAGTGCCGAGATGTTAGGTTGGGTTAGGTTAGGTAATATTACGTTATTGATGTATATGAAGGTCCCACGGAGACGTAGAGGCCAACTCGCCAGGAATGTTGTCAAATAATAGCGCCGAGATCTGAGGTTGGGTTAAGTTAGGTAACATTACGTTATTGATGTATATGAAGGTCCCACGGTGACGTAGAGGCCAACTCGCCAGGAATGTTGTCAAATATTACCGCCAATGTGTTAGGTAGGGTTAGGTTAGGTTATACTACGTTATTGATGTATATGAAGGCCCCACGGAGACGTAGAGGCCAACTCGGCAGAAATGTTGTCAAATATTACCGCCGAGATGATAGGTTGGGTTAGGTTAGGTTATATTACGTTATTGATGTATATAAAATTCCCACGGAGACGTAGAGGCTAACTCGCCAGGAATGTTGTCAAATAATAGCGCCGAGATCTTAGGTTGGGTTAGGTCAGGTAATATTATGTTATTGATGTATATGAAGGTCCCACGGAGACGTAGAGGCCAACTCGCCAGGAATGTTGTCAAATATTCCCGCCGAGATGGTAGGTTGGGCTAGGTTAGGTTATATTACGTTATTGATGTAAATAAACGTCCCACGGAAACATAGAGGCCAACAAGCCAGGAATGTTGTCAAATACTACCGCCGAGATGTTACGTTGGTTTAGGTTAGGTTAAATTAAGATATTGATGTATATGAAGGTCCCACGGAGAGGTAGAGGCCAACTCGCCAGGAATGTTGTCAAATATTAGTGCCGAGATGTTATGTTGGGTTAGGTTAGGTAATATTAAGTTATTGATGTATATGAAGGTCCCACGGTGACGTAGAGGCCAACTCGCCAGGAATGTTGTCAAATATTAGTGCCGAGATGTTAGGTTGGATTAGGTTAGGTTATATTACGTTATTGATGTATATAAAAGCCCCACGGAGACGTAGAGGCCAACTCGCCAGGAATGTTGTCAAATATTAGTTCCGAGATGTTGGGTTGGGTTAGGTTAGGTTATATTACGTTATTGATGTATATAAAGGCCCCGCGGAGACGTAGATGCTAACCCGCCAGGAATGTTGTCAAATAATAGCGCCGAAAGGTTAGGTTGGGTTAATTTAGGTTATATTACGTTATTGATGTATATGAAGGTCCCACGGAGAGGTAGAGGCCAACTCGCCAGGAATGTTGTCTAATATTACCGCCGATTTGTTAGGTTGGGTTAGGTTAGGTTATACTACGTTATTGATGTATATGAAGGCCCCACGGAGACGTAGAGGCCAACTGGCCAGGAATGTTGTCAAATATTACCGCCGAGATGATAGGTTGGGTTAGGTTAGATTATATTACGTTATTGATGTATATGAAGGCCGCACGTAGAGGTAGAGGCCAACTCGCCAGGAATGTTGTCAAATATTAGTGCCGAGATGTTAGGTTGGGTTAGGTTAGGTAATATTACGTTATTGATGTATATGAAGGTCCCACGGAGACGTAGAGGCCAACTCGCCAGGAATGTTGTCAAATAATAGCGCCGAGATCTGAGGTTGGGTTAAGTTAGGTAACATTACGTTATTGATGTATATGAAGGTCCCACGGTGACGTAGAGGCCAACTCGCCAGGAATGTTGTCAAATATTACCGCCAATGTGTTAGGTAGGGTTAGGTTAGGTTATACTACGTTATTGATGTATATGAAGGCCCCACGGAGACGTAGAGGCCAACTCGGCAGAAATGTTGTCAAATATTACCGCCGAGATGATAGGTTGGGTTAGGTTAGGTTATATTACGTTATTGATGTATATAAAATTCCCACGGAGACGTAGAGGCTAACTCGCCAGGAATGTTGTCAAATAATAGCGCCGAGATCTTAGGTTGGGTTAGGTCAGGTAATATTATGTTATTGATGTATATGAAGGTCCCACGGAGACGTAGAGGCCAACTCGCCAGGAATGTTGTCAAATATTCCCGCCGAGATGGTAGGTTGGGCTAGGTTAGGTTATATTACGTTATTGATGTAAATAAACGTCCCACGGAAACATAGAGGCCAACAAGCCAGGAATGTTGTCAAATACTACCGCCGAGATGTTACGTTGGTTTAGGTTAGGTTAAATTAAGATATTGATGTATATGAAGGTCCCACGGAGAGGTAGAGGCCAACTCGCCAGGAATGTTGTCAAATATTAGTGCCGAGATGTTATGTTGGGTTAGGTTAGGTAATATTAAGTTATTGATGTATATGAAGGTCCCACGGTGACGTAGAGGCCAACTCGCCAGGAATGTTGTCAAATATTAGTGCCGAGATGTTAGGTTGGATTAGGTTAGGTTATATTACGTTATTGATGTATATAAAAGCCCCACGGAGACGTAGAGGCCAACTCGCCAGGAATGTTGTCAAATATTAGTTCCGAGATGTTGGGTTGGGTTAGGTTAGGTTATATTACGTTATTGATGTATATAAAGGCCCCGCGGAGACGTAGATGCCAACCCGCCAGGAATGTTGTCAAATAATAGCGCCGAAAGGTTAGGTTGGGTTAATTTAGGTTATATTACGTTATTGATGTATATGAAGGTCCCACGGAGAGGTAGAGGCCAACTCGCCAGGAATGTTGTCTAATATTACCGCCGATTTGTTAGGTTGGGTTAGGTTAGGTTATACTACGTTATTGATGTATATGAAGGCCCCACGGAGACGTAGAGGCCAACTCGCCAGGAATGTTGTCAAATATTACCGCCGAGATGTTAGGTTGGGTTAGGTCAGGTAATATTATGTTATTGATGTATATGAAGGTCCCACGGAGAGGTAGAGGCCAACTCGCCAGGAATGTTGTCAAATATTAGTGCCGAGATTTTAGGTTGGTTTAGGTTAGGTTATATTACGTTATTGATGTATATAAAATTCCCACGGAGACGTAGAGGCTAACTCGCCAGGAATGTTGTCAAATATTAGTGCCGAGATGTTAGGTTGGATTAGGTTAGGTTATATTACGTTATTGATGTATATAAAAGCCCCACGGAGACGTTGAGGCCAACTCGCCAGGAATGTTGTCAAATATTACCGCCGAGATGTTAGGTTGGGTTAGGTTAGGTTATATTACGTTATTGATGTATATGAAGGCCCCACGGAGACGTAGAGGCCAACCCGCCAGGAATGTTGTCAAATAATAGCGCCGAAAGGTTAGGTTGGGTTAGTTTAGGTTATATAATGTTATTGATATATGTGAAGGTCCCACGGAGACGTAGAGGCCAACTCGCCAGGAATGTTGTCACATAATAGCGCCGAGTGGTTAGGTCGGGTTATATTAGGTTATATTACGTTATTGATGGATATGAAGGTCTCACGGAGACGTAGAGGCCAACTCGCCAGGAACGTTGTCAAATATTACCGCCGAGATGATAGGTTGGGTTAGGTTAGGTTATATTACGTTATTGATGTATATGAAGGTCCCACGGAGACGTAGAGGCCAACTCGCCAGGAATGTTGTCAAATAATAGCGCCGAGATCTGAGGTTGGGTTAAGTTAGGTAACATTACGTTATTGATGTATATGAAGGTCCCACGATGACGTAGAGGCCAACTCGCCAGGAATGTTGTCAAATATTACCGCCAATGTGTTAGGTAGGGTTAGGTTAGGTTATACTACGTTATTGATGTATATGAAGGCCCCACGGAGACGTAGAGGCCAACTCGGCAGAAATGTTGTCAAATATTACCGCCGAGATGATAGGTTGGGTTAGGTTAGGTTATATTACGTTATTGATGTATATAAAATTCCCACGGAGACGTAGAGGCTAACTCGCCAGGAATGTTGTCAAATAATAGCGCCGAGATCTTAGGTTGGGTTAGGTCAGGTAATATTATGTTATTGATGTATATGAAGGTCCCACGGAGACGTAGAGGCCAACTCGCCAGGAATGTTGTCAAATATTCCCGCCGAGATGGTAGGTTGGGCTAGGTTAGGTTATATTACGTTATTGATGTAAATAAACGTCCCACGGAAACATAGAGGCCAACAAGCCAGGAATGTTGTCAAATACTACCGCCGAGATGTTACGTTGGTTTAGGTTAGGTTAAATTAAGATATTGATGTATATGAAGGTCCCACGGAGAGGTAGAGGCCAACTCGCCAGGAATGTTGTCAAATATTAGTGCCGAGATGTTATGTTGGGTTAGGTTAGGTAATATTAAGTTATTGATGTATATGAAGGTCCCACGGTGACGTAGAGGCCAACTCGCCAGGAATGTTGTCAAATATTAGTGCCGAGATGTTAGGTTGGATTAGGTTAGGTTATATTACGTTATTGATGTATATAAAAGCCCCACGGAGACGTAGAGGCCAACTCGCCAGGAATGTTGTCAAATATTAGTTCCGAGATGTTGGGTTGGGTTAGGTTAGGTTATATTACGTTATTGATGTATATAAAGGCCCCGCGGAGACGTAGATGCCAACCCGCCAGGAATGTTGTCAAATAATAGCGCCGAAAGGTTAGGTTGGGTTAATTTAGGTTATATTACGTTATTGATGTATATGAAGGTCCCACGGAGAGGTAGAGGCCAACTCGCCAGGAATGTTGTCTAATATTACCGCCGATTTGTTAGGTTGGGTTAGGTTAGGTTATACTACGTTATTGATGTATATGAAGGCCCCACGGAGACGTAGAGGCCAACTGGCCAGGAATGTTGTCAAATATTACCGCCGAGATGATAGGTTGGGTTAGGTTAGATTATATTACGTTATTGATGTATATGAAGGCCGCACGTAGAGGTAGAGGCCAACTCGCCAGGAATGTTGTCAAATATTAGTGCCGAGATGTTAGGTTGGGTTAGGTTAGGTAATATTACGTTATTGATGTATATGAAGGTCCCACGGAGACGTAGAGGCCAACTCGCCAGGAATGTTGTCAAATAATAGCGCCGAGATCTGAGGTTGGGTTAAGTTAGGTAACATTACGTTATTGATGTATATGAAGGTCCCACGGTGACGTAGAGGCCAACTCGCCAGGAATGTTGTCAAATATTACCGCCAATGTGTTAGGTAGGGTTAGGTTAGGTTATACTACGTTATTGATGTATATGAAGGCCCCACGGAGACGTAGAGGCCAACTCGGCAGAAATGTTGTCAAATATTACCGCCGAGATGATAGGTTGGGTTAGGTTAGGTTATATTACGTTATTGATGTATATAAAATTCCCACGGAGACGTAGAGGCTAACTCGCCAGGAATGTTGTCAAATAATAGCGCCGAGATCTTAGGTTGGGTTAGGTCAGGTAATATTATGTTATTGATGTATATGAAGGTCCCACGGAGACGTAGAGGCCAACTCGCCAGGAATGTTGTCAAATATTCCCGCCGAGATGGTAGGTTGGGCTAGGTTAGGTTATATTACGTTATTGATGTAAATAAACGTCCCACGGAAACATAGAGGCCAACAAGCCAGGAATGTTGTCAAATACTACCGCCGAGATGTTACGTTGGTTTAGGTTAGGTTAAATTAAGATATTGATGTATATGAAGGTCCCACGGAGAGGTAGAGGCCAACTCGCCAGGAATGTTGTCAAATATTAGTGCCGAGATGTTATGTTGGGTTAGGTTAGGTAATATTAAGTTATTGATGTATATGAAGGTCCCACGGTGACGTAGAGGCCAACTCGCCAGGAATGTTGTCAAATATTAGTGCCGAGATGTTAGGTTGGATTAGGTTAGGTTATATTACGTTATTGATGTATATAAAAGCCCCACGGAGACGTAGAGGCCAACTCGCCAGGAATGTTGTCAAATATTAGTTCCGAGATGTTGGGTTGGGTTAGGTTAGGTTATATTACGTTATTGATGTATATAAAGGCCCCGCGGAGACGTAGATGCCAACCCGCCAGGAATGTTGTCAAATAATAGCGCCGAAAGGTTAGGTTGGGTTAATTTAGGTTATATTACGTTATTGATGTATATGAAGGTCCCACGGAGAGGTAGAGGCCAACTCGCCAGGAATGTTGTCTAATATTACCGCCGATTTGTTAGGTTGGGTTAGGTTAGGTTATACTACGTTATTGATGTATATGAAGGCCCCACGGAGACGTAGAGGCCAACTCGCCAGGAATGTTGTCAAATATTACCGCCGAGATGTTAGGTTGGGTTAGGTCAGGTAATATTATGTTATTGATGTATATGAAGGTCCCACGGAGAGGTAGAGGCCAACTCGCCAGGAATGTTGTCAAATATTAGTGCCGAGATTTTAGGTTGGTTTAGGTTAGGTTAAATTACGTTATTGATGTATATGAAGGTCCCACGGTGACGTAGAGGCCAACTCGCCAGGAATGTTGTCAAATATTACCGCCGATGTGTTAGGTTGGGTTAGGTTAGGTTATACTACGTTATTGATGTATATGAAGGCCCCACGGAGACGTAGAGGCCAACTCGGCAGAAATGTTGTCAAATATTACCGCCGAGATGATAGGTTGGGTTAGGTTAGGTTATATTACGTTATTGATGTATATAAAATTCCCACGGAGACGTAGAGGCTAACTCGCCAGGAATGTTGTCAAATATTAGTGCCGAGATGTTAGGTTGGATTAGGTTAGGTTATATTACGTTATTGATGTATATAAAAGCCCCACGGAGACGTTGAGGCCAACTCGCCAGGAATGTTGTCAAATATTACCGCCGAGATGTTAGGTTGGGTTAGGTTAGGTTATATTACGTTATTGATGTATATGAAGGCCCCACGGAGACGTAGAGGCCAACCCGCCAGGAATGTTGTCAAATAATAGCGCCGAAAGGTTAGGTTGGGTTAGTTTAGGTTATATAATGTTATTGATATATGTGAAGGTCCCACGGAGACGTAGAGGCCAACTCGCCAGGAATGTTGTCACATAATAGCGCCGAGTGGTTAGGTCGGGTTATATTAGGTTATATTACGTTATTGATGGATATGAAGGTCTCACGGAGACGTAGAGGCCAACTCGCCAGGAACGTTGTCAAATATTACCGCCGAGATGATAGGTTGGGTTAGGTTAGGTTATATTACGTTATTGATGTATATGAAGGCCCCACGGAGACGTAGAGGCCAACTCGCCAGGAATGTTGTCAAATATTACCGCCGAGATGTTAGGTTGGGTTAGGTTAGGTTATATTACGTTATTGATGTATATGAAGGCCGCACGTAGAGGTAGAGGCCAACTCGCCAGGAATGTTGTCAAATATTAGTGCCGAGATGTTAGGTTGGGTTAGGTTAGGTAATATTAAGTTATTGATGTATATGAAGGTCCCACGGTGACGTAGAGGCCAACTCGCCAGGAATGTTGTCAAATATTAGTGCCGAGATGTTAGGTTGGATTAGGTTAGGTTATATTACGTTATTGATGTATATAAAAGCCCCACGGAGACGTAGAGGCCAACTCGCCAGGAATGTTGTCAAATATTAGTTCCGAGAGATTGGGTTGGGTTAGGTTAGGTTATATTACGTTATTGATGTATATAAAGGCCCCGCGGAGACGTAGATGCCAACCCGCCAGGAATGTTGTCAAATAATAGCGCCGAAAGGTTAGGTTGGGTTAATTTAGGTTATATTACGTTATTGATGTATATGAAGGTCCCACGGAGAGGTAGAGGCCAACTCGCCAGGAATGTTGTCTAATATTACCGCCGATTTGTTAGGTTGGGTTAGGTTAGGTTATACTACGTTATTGATGTATATGAAGGCCCCACGGAGACGTAGAGGCCAACTCGCCAGGAATGTTGTCAAATATTACCGCCGAGATGTTAGGTTGGGTTAGGTTAGGTTATATTACGTTATTGATGTATATGAAGGCCCCACGGAGACGTAGAGGCCAACCCGCCAGGAATGTTGTCAAATAATAGCGCCGAAAGGTTAGGTTGGGTTAGTTTAGGTTATATAATGTTATTGATATATGTGAAGGTCCCACGGAGACGTAGAGGCCAACTCGCCAGGAATGTTGTCACATAATAGCGCCGAGTGGTTAGGTCGGGTTATATTAGGTTATATTACGTTATTGATGGATATGAAGGTCTCACGGAGACGTAGAGGCCAACTCGCCAGGAATGTTGTCAAATATTACCGCCGAGATGATAGGTTGGGTTAGGTTAGGTTATATTACGTTATTGATGTATATGAAGGCCCCACGGAGACGTAGAGGCCAACTCGCCAGGAATGTTGTCAAATATTACCGCCGAGATGTTAGGTTGGGTTAGGTTAGGTTATATTACGTTATTGATGTATATGAAGGCCCCACGGAGACGTAGAGGCCAACTCGCCAGGAATGTTGTCAAATATTACCGCCGAGATGTTAGGTTGGGTTAGGTTAGGTTATATTACGTTATTGATGTATATGAAGGCCCCACGGAGACGTAGAGGCCAACTAGCCAGGAATGTTGTCAAATATTGCGCCGAGATGATAGGTTGGGTTAGGTTAGATTATATTACGTTATTGATGTATATGAAGGCCGCACGTAGAGGTAGAGGCCAACTCGCCAGGAATGTTGTCAAATATTAGTGCCGAGATGTTAGGTTGGGTTAGGTTAGGTAATATTACGTTATTGATGTATATGAAGGTCCCACGGAGACGTAGAGGCCAACTCGCCAGGAATGTTGTCAAATAATAGCGCCGAGATCTGAGGTTGGGTTAAGTTAGGTAACATTACGTTATTGATGTATATGAAGGTCCCACGGTGACGTAGAGGCCAACTCGCCAGGAATGTTGTCAAATATTACCGCCGATGTGTTAGGTAGGGTTAGGTTAGGTTATATTACGTTATTGATGTATATAAACGTCCCACGGAAACACAGAGGCCAACAAGCCAGGAATGTTGTCAAATACTACCGCCGAGATGTTACGTTGGTTTAGGTAAGGTTAAATTAAGATATTGATGTATATGAAGGTCCCACGGAGAGGTAGAGGCCAACTCGCCAGGAATGTTGTCAAATATTAGTGCCGAGATGTTATGTTGGGTTAGGTTAGGTAATATTAAGTTATTGATGTATATGAAGGTCCCACGGTGACGTAGAGGCCAACTCGCCAGGAATGTTGTCAAATATTACCGCCGAGATGTTCGGTTGGGTTAGGTTAGGTTATATTACGTTATTGATGTATATGAAGGTCCCACGGAGACGTAGAGGCCAACTCGGCAGGAATGTTGTCAAATATTCCCGCCGAGATGATAGGTTGGGCTAGGTTAGGTTATATTACGTTATTGATGTATATAAAGGTCCCACGGAAACATAGAGGCCAACAAGCCAGGAATGTTGTCAAATACTACCGCCGAGTTGTTACGTTGGTTTAGGTTAGGTTAAATTAATATTTTGATGTATATGAAGGTCCCACGGAGAGGTAGAGGCCAACGCGCCAGGAATGTTGTCAAATATTAGTGCCGAGATGTTAGGTTGGGTTAGGTTAGGTAATATTAAGTTATTGATGTATATGAAGGTCCCACGGAGAGGTAGAGGCCAACTCGCCAGGAATGTTGTCAAATATTAGTGCCGAGATTTTAGGTTGGTTTAGGTTAGGTTAAATTACGTTAGTGATGTATATGAAGGTCCCACTGAGAGGTAGAGGCCAACTCGCCAGGAATGTTGTCAAATATTAGTGCCGAGATGTTAGGTTGGGTTAAGTTAGGTAAAGTTACGTTATTGATGTATATGAAGGTCCCACGGTGACGTAGTGGCCAACTCGCCAGGAATGTTGTCAAATATTACCGCCGATGTGTTAGGTTGGGTTAGGTTAGGTTATACTACGTTATTGATGTATATGAAGGCCCCACGGAGACGTAGAGGCCAACTCGGCAGAAATGTTGTCAAATATTACCGCCGAGATGATAGGTTGGGTTAGGTTAGGTTATATTACGTTATTGATGTATATAAAATTCCCACGGAGACGTAGAGGCTAACTCGCCAGGAATGTTGTCAAATATTAGTGCCGAGATGTTAGGTTGGATTAGGTTAGGTTATATTACGTTATTGATGTATATAAAAGCCCCACGGAGACGTTGAGGCCAACTCGCCAGGAATGTTGTCAAATATTACCGCCGAGATGTTAGGTTGGGTTAGGTTAGGTTATATTACGTTATTGATGTATATGAAGGCCCCACGGAGACGTAGAGGCCAACCCGCCAGGAATGTTGTCAAATAATAGCGCCGAAAGGTTAGGTTGGGTTAGTTTAGGTTATATAATGTTATTGATATATGTGAAGGTCCCACGGAGACGTAGAGGCCAACTCGCCAGGAATGTTGTCACATAATAGCGCCGAGTGGTTAGGTCGGGTTATATTAGGTTATATTACGTTATTGATGGATATGAAGGTCTCACGGAGACGTAGAGGCCAACTCGCCAGGAATGTTGTCAAATATTACCGCCGAGATGATAGGTTGGGTTAGGTTAGGTTATATTACGTTATTGATGTATATGAAGGCCCCACGGAGACGTAGAGGCCAACTCGCCAGGAATGTTGTCAAATATTACCGCCGAGATGTTAGGTTGGGTTAGGTTAGGTTATATTACGTTATTGATGTATATGAAGGCCCCACGGAGACGTAGAGGCCAACCCGCCAGGAATGTTGTCAAATAATAGCGCCGAAAGGTTAGGTTGGGTTAGTTTAGGTTATATAATGTTATTGATATATGTGAAGGTCCCACGGAGACGTAGAGGCCAACTCGCCAGGAATGTTGTCACATAATAGCGCCGAGTGGTTAGGTCGGGTTATATTAGGTTATATTACGTTATTGATGGATATGAAGGTCTCACGGAGACGTAGAGGCCAACTCGCCAGGAATGTTGTCAAATATTACCGCCGAGATGATAGGTTGGGTTAGGTTAGGTTATATTACGTTATTGATGTATATGAAGACCGCACGTAGAGGTAGAGGCCAACTCGCCAGGAATGTTGTCAAATATTAGTGCCGAGATCTTAGGTTGGGTTAGGTTAGGTAATATTACGTTATTGATGTATATGAAGGTCCCACGGAGACGTAGAGGCCAACTCGCCAGGAATGTTGTCAAATAATAGCGCCGAGATCTGAGGTTGGGTTAAGTTAGGTAACATTACGTTATTGATGTATATGAAGGTCCCACGGTGACGTAGAGGCCAACTCGCCAGGAATGTTGTCAAATATTACCGCCGATGTGTTAGGTAGGGTTAGGTTAGGTTATATTACGTTATTGATGTATATAAACGTCCCACGGAAACATAGAGGCCAACAAGCCAGGAATGTTGTCAAATACTACCGCCGAGATGTTACGTTGGTTTAGGTTAGGTTAAATTAAGATATTAATGTATATGAAGGTCCCACGGAGAGGTAGAGGCCAACTCGCCAGGAATGTTGTCAAATATTAGTGCCGAGATGTTATGTTGGGTTAGGTTAGGTAATATTAAGTTATTGATGTATATGAAGGTCCCACGGTGACGTAGAGGCCAACTCGCCAGGAATGTTGTCAAATATTAGTGCCGAGATGTTAGGTTGGATTAGGTTAGGTTATATTACGTTATTGATGTATATAAAAGCCCCACGGAGACGTAGAGGCCAACTCGCCAGGAATGTTGTCAAATATTAGTTCCGAGAGATTGGGTTGGGTTAGGTTAGGTTATATTACGTTATTGATGTATATAAAGGCCCCGCGGAGACGTAGATGCCAACCCGCCAGGAATGTTGTCAAATAATAGCGCCGAAAGGTTAGGTTGGGTTAATTTAGGTTATATTACGTTATTGATGTATATGAAGGTCCCACGGAGAGGTAGAGGCCAACTCGCCAGGAATGTTGTCTAATATTACCGCCGATTTGTTAGGTTGGGTTAGGTTAGGTTATACTACGTTATTGATGTATATGAAGGCCCCACGGAGACGTAGAGGCCAACTCGCCAGGAATGTTGTCAAATATTACCGCCGAGATGTTAGGTTGGGTTAGGTTAGGTTATATTACGTTATTGATGTATATGAAGGCCCCACGGAGACGTAGAGGCCAACCCGCCAGGAATGTTGTCAAATAATAGCGCCGAAAGGTTAGGTTGGGTTAGTTTAGGTTATATAATGTTATTGATATATGTGAAGGTCACACGGAGACGTAGAGGCCAACTCGCCAGGAATGTTGTCACATAATAGCGCCGAGTGGTTAGGTCGGGTTATATTAGGTTATATTACGTTATTGATGGATATGAAGGTCTCACGGAGACGTAGAGGCCAACTCGCCAGGAATGTTGTCAAATATTACCGCCGAGATGATAGGTTGGGTTAGGTTAGGTTATATTACGTTATTGATGTATATGAAGGCCCCACGGAGACGTAGAGGCCAACTCGCCAGGAATGTTGTCAAATATTACCGCCGAGATGTTAGGTTGGGTTAGGTTAGGTTATATTACGTTATTGATGTATATGAAGGCCCCACGGAGACGTAGAGGCCAACTCGCCAGGAATGTTGTCAAATATTACCGCCGAGATGTTAGGTTGGGTTAGGTTAGGTTATATTACGTTATTGATGTATATGAAGGCCCCACGGAGACGTAGAGGCCAACTGGCCAGGAATGTTGTCAAATATTGCGCCGAGATGATAGGTTGGGTTAGGTTAGATTATATTACGTTATTGATGTATATGAAGGCCGCACGTAGAGGTAGAGGCCAACTCGCCAGGAATGTTGTCAAATATTAGTGCCGAGATGTTAGGTTGGGTTAGGTTAGGTAATATTACGTTATTGATGTATATGAAGGTCCCACGGAGACGTAGAGGCCAACTCGCCAGGAATGTTGTCAAATAATAGCGCCGAGATCTGAGGTTGGGTTAAGTTAGGTAACATTACGTTATTGATGTATATGAAGGTCCCACGGTGACGTAGAGGCCAACTCGCCAGGAATGTTGTCAAATATTACCGCCGATGTGTTAGGTAGGGTTAGGTTAGGTTATATTACGTTATTGATGTATATAAACGTCCCACGGAAACACAGAGGCCAACAAGCCAGGAATGTTGTCAAATACTACCGCCGAGATGTTACGTTGGTTTAGGTTAGGTTAAATTAAGATATTGATGTATATGAAGGTCCCACGGAGAGGTAGAGGCCAACTCGCCAGGAATGTTGTCAAATATTAGTGCCGAGATGTTATGTTGGGTTAGGTTAGGTAATATTAAGTTATTGATGTATATGAAGGTCCCACGGTGACGTAGAGGCCAACTCGCCAGGAATGTTGTCAAATATTACCGCCGAGATGTTCGGTTGGGTTAGGTTAGGTTATATTACGTTATTGATGTATATGAAGGTCCCACGGAGACGTAGAGGCCAACTCGGCAGGAATGTTGTCAAATATTCCCGCCGAGATGATAGGTTGGGCTAGGTTAGGTTATATTACGTTATTGATGTATATAAAGGTCCCACGGAAACATAGAGGCCAACAAGCCAGGAATGTTGTCAAATACTACCGCCGAGTTGTTACGTTGGTTTAGGTTAGGTTAAATTAATATTTTGATGTATATGAAGGTCCCACGGAGAGGTAGAGGCCAACGCGCCAGGAATGTTGTCAAATATTAGTGCCGAGATGTTAGGTTGGGTTAGGTTAGGTAATATTAAGTTATTGATGTATATGAAGGTCCCACGGAGAGGTAGAGGCCAACTCGCCAGGAATGTTGTCAAATATTAGTGCCGAGATTTTAGGTTGGTTTAGGTTAGGTTAAATTACGTTAGTGATGTATATGAAGGTCCCACTGAGAGGTAGAGGCCAACTCGCCAGGAATGTTGTCAAATATTAGTGCCGAGATGTTAGGTTGGGTTAAGTTAGGTAAAGTTACGTTATTGATGTATATGAAGGTCCCACGGTGACGTAGTGGCCAACTCGCCAGGAATGTTGTCAAATATTACCGCCGATGTGTTAGGTTGGGTTAGGTTAGGTTATACTACGTTATTGATGTATATGAAGGCCCCACGGAGACGTAGAGGCCAACTCGGCAGAAATGTTGTCAAATATTACCGCCGAGATGATAGGTTGGGTTAGGTTAGGTTATATTACGTTATTGATGTATATAAAATTCCCACGGAGACGTAGAGGCTAACTCGCCAGGAATGTTGTCAAATATTAGTGCCGAGATGTTAGGTTGGATTAGGTTAGGTTATATTACGTTATTGATGTATATAAAAGCCCCACGGAGACGTTGAGGCCAACGCGCCAGGAATGTTGTCAAATATTACCGCCGAGATGTTAGGTTGGGTTAGGTTAGGTTATATTACGTTATTGATGTATATGAAGGCCCCACGGAGACGTAGAGGCCAACCCGCCAGGAATGTTGTCAAATAATAGCGCCGAAAGGTTAGGTTGGGTTAGTTTAGGTTATATAATGTTATTGATATATGTGAAGGTCCCACGGAGACGTAGAGGCCAACTCGCCAGGAATGTTGTCACATAATAGCGCCGAGTGGTTAGGTCGGGTTATATTAGGTTATATTACGTTATTGATGGATATGAAGGTCTCACGGAGACGTAGAGGCCAACTCGCCAGGAATGTTGTCAAATATTACCGCCGAGATGATAGGTTGGGTTAGGTTAGGTTATATTACGTTATTGATGTATATGAAGGCCCCACGGAGACGTAGAGGCCAACTCGCCAGGAATGTTGTCAAATATTACCGCCGAGATGTTAGGTTGGGTTAGGTTAGGTTATATTACGTTATTGATGTATATGAAGGCCCCACGGAGACGTAGAGGCCAACTCGCCAGGAATGTTGTCAAATATTACCGCCGAGATGTTAGGTTGGGTTAGGTTAGGTTATATTACGTTATTGATGTATATGAAGGCCCCACGGAGACGTAGAGGCCAACTGGCCAGGAATGTTGTCAAATATTGCGCCGAGATGATAGGTTGGGTTAGGTTAGATTATATTACGTTATTGATGTATATGAAGGCCGCACGTAGAGGTAGAGGCCAACTCGCCAGGAATGTTGTCAAATATTAGTGCCGAGATGTTAGGTTGGGTTAGGTTAGGTAATATTACGTTATTGATGTATATGAAGGTCCCACGGAGACGTAGAGGCCAACTCGCCAGGAATGTTGTCAAATAATAGCGCCGAGATCTGAGGTTGGGTTAAGTTAGGTAACATTACGTTATTGATGTATATGAAGGTCCCACGGTGACGTAGAGGCCAACTCGCCAGGAATGTTGTCAAATATTACCGCCGATGTGTTAGGTAGGGTTAGGTTAGGTTATATTACGTTATTGATGTATATAAACGTCCCACGGAAACACAGAGGCCAACAAGCCAGGAATGTTGTCAAATACTACCGCCGAGATGTTACGTTGGTTTAGGTTAGGTTAAATTAAGATATTGATGTATATGAAGGTCCCACGGAGAGGTAGAGGCCAAGTCGCCAGGAATGTTGTCAAATATTAGTGCCGAGATGTTATGTTGGGTTAGGTTAGGTAATATTAAGTTATTGATGTATATGAAGGTCCCACGGTGACGTAGAGGCCAACTCGCCAGGAATGTTGTCAAATATTACCGCCGAGATGTTCGGTTGGGTTAGGTTAGGTTATATTACGTTATTGATGTATATGAAGGTCCCACGGAGACGTAGAGGCCAACTCGGCAGGAATGTTGTCAAATATTCCCGCCGAGATGATAGGTTGGGCTAGGTTAGGTTATATTACGTTATTGATGTATATAAACGTCCCACGGAAACATAGAGGCCAACAAGCCAGGAATGTTGTCAAATACTACCGCCGAGTTGTTACGTTGGTTTAGGTTAGGTTAAATTAATATTTTGATGTATATGAAGGTCCCACGGAGAGGTAGAGGCCAACGCGCCAGGAATGTTGTCAAATATTAGTGCCGAGATGTTAGGTTGGGTTAGGTTAGGTAATATTAAGTTATTGATGTATATGAAGGTCCCACGGAGAGGTAGAGGCCAACTCGCCAGGAATGTTGTCAAATATTAGTGCCGAGATTTTAGGTTGGTTTAGGTTAGGTTAAATTACGTTAGTGATGTATATGAAGGTCCCACTGAGAGGTAGAGGCCAACTCGCCAGGAATGTTGTCAAATATTAGTGCCGAGATGTTAGGTTGGGTTAAGTTAGGTAAAGTTACGTTATTGATGTATATGAAGGTCCCACGGTGACGTAGTGGCCAACTCGCCAGGAATGTTGTCAAATATTACCGCCGATGTGTTAGGTTGGGTTAGGTTAGGTTATACTACGTTATTGATGTATATGAAGGCCCCACGGAGACGTAGAGGCCAACTCGGCAGAAATGTTGTCAAATATTACCGCCGAGATGATAGGTTGGGTTAGGTTAGGTTATATTACGTTATTGATGTATATAAAATTCCCACGGAGACGTAGAGGCCAACTCGCCAGGAATGTTGTCAAATATTAGTGCCGAGATGTTAGGTTGGATTATGTTAGGTTATATTACGTTATTGATGTATATAAAGGCCCCGCGGAGACGTAGAGGCCAACCCGCCAGGAATGTTGTCAAATAATAGCGCCGAAAGGTTAGGTTGGGTTAGTTTAGGTTATATTATGTTATTGATATATGTGAAGGTCCCACGGAGACGTAGAGGCCAACTCGCGAGGAATGTTGTCACATAATAGCGCCGAGTGGTTAGGTCGGGTTATATTAGGTTACATTACGTTATTGATGGATATGAAGGTCCCACGGAGAGGTAGAGGCCAACTCGCCAGGAATGTTGTCAAATATTAGTGCCGAGATGTTATGTTGGGTTAGGTTAGGTAATATTAAGTTATTGATGTATATGAAGGTCCCACGGTGACGTAGAGGCCAACTCGCCAGGAATGTTGTCAAATATTAGTGCCGAGATGTTAGGTTGGATTAGGTTAGGTTATATTACGTTATTGATGTATATAAAAGCCCCACGGAGACGTAGAGGCCAACTCGCCAGGAATGTTGTCAAATATTAGTTCCGAGAGATTGGGTTGGGTTAGGTTAGGTTATATTACGTTATTGATGTATATAAAGGCCCCGCGGAGACGTAGATGCCAACCCGCCAGGAATGTTGTCAAATAATAGCGCCGAAAGGTTAGGTTGGGTTAATTTAGGTTATATTACGTTATTGATGTATATGAAGGTCCCACGGAGAGGTAGAGGCCAACTCGCCAGGAATGTTGTCTAATATTACCGCCGATTTGTTAGGTTGGGTTAGGTTAGGTTATACTACGTTATTGATGTATATGAAGGCCCCACGGAGACGTAGAGGCCAACTCGCCAGGAATGTTGTCAAATATTACCGCCGAGATGTTAGGTTGGGTTAGGTTAGGTTATATTACGTTATTGATGTATATGAAGGCCCCACGGAGACGTAGAGGCCAACTCGCCAGGAATGTTGTCAAATATTACCGCCGAGATGTTAGGTTGGGTTAGGTTAGGTTATATTACGTTATTGATGTATATGAAGGCCCCACGGAGACGTAGAGGCCAACTGGCCAGGAATGTTGTCAAATATTGCGCCGAGATGATAGGTTGGGTTAGGTTAGATTATATTACGTTATTGATGTATATGAAGGCCGCACGTAGAGGTAGAGGCCAACTCGCCAGGAATGTTGTCAAATATTAGTGCCGAGATGTTAGGTTGGGTTAGGCTAGGTAATATTACGTTATTGATGTATATGAAGGTCCCACGGAGACGTAGAGGCCAACTCGCCAGCAATGTTGTCAAATATTAGTTCCGAGAGATTGGGTTGGGTTAGGTTAGGTTATATTACGTTATTGATGTATATAAAGGCCCCGCGGAGACGTAGATGCCAACCCGCCAGGAATGTTGTCAAATAATAGCGCCGAAAGGTTAGGTTGGGTTAATTTAGGTTATATTACGTTATTGATGTATATGAAGGTCCCACGGAGAGGTAGAGGCCAACTCGCCAGGAATGTTGTCTAATATTACCGCCGATTTGTTAGGTTGGGTTAGGTTAGGTTATACTACGTTATTGATGTATATGAAGGCCCCACGGAGACGTAGAGGCCAACTCGGCAGAAATGTTGTCAAATATTACCGCCGAGATGATAGGTTGGGTTAGGTTAGGTTATATTACGTTATAGATGTATATAAAATTCCCACGGAGACGTAGAGGCCAACTCACCAGGGATGTTGTCAAATATTAGTGCCGAGATGTTAGGTTGGATTAGGTTAGGTTATATTACGTTATTGATGTATATAAAAGCCCCACGGAGACGTTGAGGCCAACTCGCCAGGAATGTTGTCAAATATTAGTTCCGAGAGATTGGGTTGGGTTAGGTTAGGATATATTACGTTATTAATATATATAAAGGCCCCGCGGAGACGTAGAGGCCAACCCGCCAGGAATGTTGTCAAATAATAGCGCCGAAAGGTTAGGTTGGGTTAGTTTAGGTTATATTATGTTATTGATATATGTGAAGGTCCCACGGAGAAGTAGAGGCCAACTCGCGAGGAATGTTGTCACATAATAGCGCCGAGTGGTTAGGTCGGGTTATATTAGGTTATATTACGTTATTGATGGATATGAAGGTCTCACGGAGACGTAGAGGCCAACTCGCCAGGAATGTTGTCAAATATTACCGCCGAGATGATAGGTTGGGTTAGGTTAGGTTATATTACGTTATTGATGTATATGAAGGCCCCACGGAGACGTAGAGGCCAACTCGCCAGGAATGTTGTCAAATATTACCGCCGAGATGTTAGGTTGGGTTAGGTTAGGTTATATTACGTTATTGATGTATATGAAGGCCCCACGGAGACGTAGAGGCCAACTCGCCAGGAATGTTGTCAAATATTACCGCCGAGATGTTAGGTTGGGTTAGGTTAGGTTATATTACGTTATTGATGTATATGAAGGCCCACGGAGACGTAGAGGCCAACTGGCCAGGAATGTTGTCAAATATTACCGCCGAGATGATAGGTTGGGTTAGGTTAGATTATATTACGTTATTGATGTATATGAAGGCCGCACGTAGAGGTAGAGGCCAACTCGCCAGGAATGTTGTCAAATATTAGTGCCGAGATGTTAGGTTGGGTTAGGTTAGGTAATATTACGTTATTGATGTATATGAAGGTCCCACGGAGACGTAGAGGCCAACTCGCCAGGAATGTTGTCAAATAATAGCGCCGAGATCTGAGGTTGGGTTAAGTTAGGTAACATTACGTTATTGATATATATGAAGGTCCCACGGTGACGTAGAGGCCAACTCGCCAGGAATGTTGTCAAATATTACCGCCGATGTGTTAGGTAGGGTTAGGTTAGGTTATACTACGTTATTGATGTATATGAAGGCCCCACGGAGACGTAGAGGCCAACTCGGCAGAAATGTTGTCAAATATTACCGCCGAGATGATAGGTTGGGTTAGGTTAGGTTATATTACGTTATTGATGTATATGAAGGCCGCACGTAGAGGTAGAGGCCAACTCGCCAGGAATGTTGTCAAATATTAGTGCCGAGATGTTAGGTTGGGTTAGGTTAGGTAATATTACGTTATTGATGTATATGAAGGTCCCACGGAGACGTAGAGGCCAACTCGCCAGGAATGTTGTCAAATAATAGCGCCGAGATCTGAGGTTGGGTTAAGTTAGGTAACATTACGTTATTGATGTATATGAAGGTCCCACGGTGACGTAGAGGCCAACTCGCCAGGAATGTTGTCAAATATTACCGCCGATGTGTTAGGTAGGGTTAGGTTAGGTTATATTACGTTATTGATGTATATAAACGTCCCACGGAAACACAGAGGCCAACAAGCCAGGAATGTTGTCAAATACTACCGCCGAGATGTTACGTTGGTTTAGGTTAGGTTAAATTAAGATATTGATGTATATGAAGGTCCCACGGAGAGGTAGAGGCCAAGTCGCCAGGAATGTTGTCAAATATTAGTGCCGAGATGTTATGTTGGGTTAGGTTAGGTAATATTAAGTTATTGATGTATATGAAGGTCCCACGGTGACGTAGAGGCCAACTCGCCAGGAATGTTGTCAAATATTACCGCCGAGATGTTCGGTTGGGTTAGGTTAGGTTATATTACGTTATTGATGTATATGAAGGTCCCACGGAGACGTAGAGGCCAACTCGGCAGGAATGTTGTCAAATATTCCCGCCGAGATGATAGGTTGGGCTAGGTTAGGTTATATTACGTTATTGATGTATATAAACGTCCCACGGAAACATAGAGGCCAACAAGCCAGGAATGTTGTCAAATACTACCGCCGAGTTGTTACGTTGGTTTAGGTTAGGTTAAATTAATATTTTGATGTATATGAAGGTCCCACGGAGAGGTAGAGGCCAACGCGCCAGGAATGTTGTCAAATATTAGTGCCGAGATGTTAGGTTGGGTTAGGTTAGGTAATATTAAGTTATTGATGTATATGAAGGTCCCACGGAGAGGTAGAGGCCAACTCGCCAGGAATGTTGTCAAATATTAGTGCCGAGATTTTAGGTTGGTTTAGGTTAGGTTAAATTACGTTAGTGATGTATATGAAGGTCCCACTGAGAGGTAGAGGCCAACTCGCCAGGAATGTTGTCAAATATTAGTGCCGAGATGTTAGGTTGGGTTAAGTTAGGTAAAGTTACGTTATTGATGTATATGAAGGTCCCACGGTGACGTAGTGGCCAACTCGCCAGGAATGTTGTCAAATATTACCGCCGATGTGTTAGGTTGGGTTAGGTTAGGTTATACTACGTTATTGATGTATATGAAGGCCCCACGGAGACGTAGAGGCCAACTCGGCAGAAATGTTGTCAAATATTACCGCCGAGATGATAGGTTGGGTTAGGTTAGGTTATATTACGTTATTGATGTATATAAAATTCCCACGGAGACGTAGAGGCCAACTCGCCAGGAATGTTGTCAAATATTAGTGCCGAGATGTTAGGTTGGATTATGTTAGGTTATATTACGTTATTGATGTATATAAAGGCCCCGCGGAGACGTAGAGGCCAACCCGCCAGGAATGTTGTCAAATAATAGCGCCGAAAGGTTAGGTTGGGTTAGTTTAGGTTATATTATGTTATTGATATATGTGAAGGTCCCACGGAGACGTAGAGGCCAACTCGCGAGGAATGTTGTCACATAATAGCGCCGAGTGGTTAGGTCGGGTTATATTAGGTTACATTACGTTATTGATGGATATGAAGGTCCCACGGAGAGGTAGAGGCCAACTCGCCAGGAATGTTGTCAAATATTAGTGCCGAGATGTTATGTTGGGTTAGGTTAGGTAATATTAAGTTATTGATGTATATGAAGGTCCCACGGTGACGTAGAGGCCAACTCGCCAGGAATGTTGTCAAATATTAGTGCCGAGATGTTAGGTTGGATTAGGTTAGGTTATATTACGTTATTGATGTATATAAAAGCCCCACGGAGACGTAGAGGCCAACTCGCCAGGAATGTTGTCAAATATTAGTTCCGAGAGATTGGGTTGGGTTAGGTTAGGTTATATTACGTTATTGATGTATATAAAGGCCCCGCGGAGACGTAGATGCCAACCCGCCAGGAATGTTGTCAAATAATAGCGCCGAAAGGTTAGGTTGGGTTAATTTAGGTTATATTACGTTATTGATGTATATGAAGGTCCCACGGAGAGGTAGAGGCCAACTCGCCAGGAATGTTGTCTAATATTACCGCCGATTTGTTAGGTTGGGTTAGGTTAGGTTATACTACGTTATTGATGTATATGAAGGCCCCACGGAGACGTAGAGGCCAACTCGCCAGGAATGTTGTCAAATATTACCGCCGAGATGTTAGGTTGGGTTAGGTTAGGTTATATTACGTTATTGATGTATATGAAGGCCCCACGGAGACGTAGAGGCCAACTCGCCAGGAATGTTGTCAAATATTACCGCCGAGATGTTAGGTTGGGTTAGGTTAGGTTATATTACGTTATTGATGTATATGAAGGCCCCACGGAGACGTAGAGGCCAACTGGCCAGGAATGTTGTCAAATATTGCGCCGAGATGATAGGTTGGGTTAGGTTAGATTATATTACGTTATTGATGTATATGAAGGCCGCACGTAGAGGTAGAGGCCAACTCGCCAGGAATGTTGTCAAATATTAGTGCCGAGATGTTAGGTTGGGTTAGGCTAGGTAATATTACGTTATTGATGTATATGAAGGTCCCACGGAGACGTAGAGGCCAACTCGCCAGCAATGTTGTCAAATATTAGTTCCGAGAGATTGGGTTGGGTTAGGTTAGGTTATATTACGTTATTGATGTATATAAAGGCCCCGCGGAGACGTAGATGCCAACCCGCCAGGAATGTTGTCAAATAATAGCGCCGAAAGGTTAGGTTGGGTTAATTTAGGTTATATTACGTTATTGATGTATATGAAGGTCCCACGGAGAGGTAGAGGCCAACTCGCCAGGAATGTTGTCTAATATTACCGCCGATTTGTTAGGTTGGGTTAGGTTAGGTTATACTACGTTATTGATGTATATGAAGGCCCCACGGAGACGTAGAGGCCAACTCGGCAGAAATGTTGTCAAATATTACCGCCGAGATGATAGGTTGGGTTAGGTTAGGTTATATTACGTTATAGATGTATATAAAATTCCCACGGAGACGTAGAGGCCAACTCACCAGGGATGTTGTCAAATATTAGTGCCGAGATGTTAGGTTGGATTAGGTTAGGTTATATTACGTTATTGATGTATATAAAAGCCCCACGGAGACGTTGAGGCCAACTCGCCAGGAATGTTGTCAAATATTAGTTCCGAGAGATTGGGTTGGGTTAGGTTAGGATATATTACGTTATTAATATATATAAAGGCCCCGCGGAGACGTAGAGGCCAACCCGCCAGGAATGTTGTCAAATAATAGCGCCGAAAGGTTAGGTTGGGTTAGTTTAGGTTATATTATGTTATTGATATATGTGAAGGTCCCACGGAGAAGTAGAGGCCAACTCGCGAGGAATGTTGTCACATAATAGCGCCGAGTGGTTAGGTCGGGTTATATTAGGTTATATTACGTTATTGATGGATATGAAGGTCTCACGGAGACGTAGAGGCCAACTCGCCAGGAATGTTGTCAAATATTACCGCCGAGATGATAGGTTGGGTTAGGTTAGGTTATATTACGTTATTGATGTATATGAAGGCCCCACGGAGACGTAGAGGCCAACTCGCCAGGAATGTTGTCAAATATTACCGCCGAGATGTTAGGTTGGGTTAGGTTAGGTTATATTACGTTATTGATGTATATGAAGGCCCCACGGAGACGTAGAGGCCAACTCGCCAGGAATGTTGTCAAATATTACCGCCGAGATGTTAGGTTGGGTTAAGTTAGGTAACATTACGTTATTGATATATATGAAGGTCCCACGGTGACGTAGAGGCCAACTCGCCAGGAATGTTGTCAAATATTACCGCCGATGTGTTAGGTAGGGTTAGGTTAGGTTATACTACGTTATTGATGTATATGAAGGCCCCACGGAGACGTAGAGGCCAACTCGGCAGAAATGTTGTCAAATATTACCGCCGAGATGATAGGTTGGGTTAGGTTAGGTTATATTACGTTATTGATGTATATAAAATTCCCACGGAGACGTAGAGGCTAACTCGCCAGGAATGTTGTCAAATAATAGCGCCGAGATCTTAGGTTGGGTTAGGTCAGGTAATATTATGTTATTGATGTATATGAAGGTCCCACGGAGACGTAGAGGCCAACTCGCCAGGAATGTTGTCAAATATTCCCGCCGAGATGGTAGGTTGGGCTAGGTTAGGTTATATTACGTTATTGATGTAAATAAACGTCCCACGGAAACATAGAGGCCAACAAGCCAGGAATGTTGTCAAATACTACCGCCGAGATGTTACGTTGGTTTAGGTTAGGTTAAATTAAGATATTGATGTATATGAAGGTCCCACGGAGAGGTAGAGGCCAACTCGCCAGGAATGTTGTCAAATATTAGTGCCGAGATGTTATGTTGGGTTAGGTTAGGTAATATTAAGTTATTGATGTATATGAAGGTCCCACGGTGACGTAGAGGCCAACTCGCCAGGAATGTTGTCAAATATTAGTGCCGAGATGTTAGGTTGGATTAGGTTAGGTTATATTACGTTATTGATGTATATAAAAGCCCCACGGAGACGTAGAGGCCAACTCGCCAGGAATGTTGTCAAATATTAGTTCCGAGAGATTGGGTTGGGTTAGGTTAGGTTATATTACGTTATTGATGTATATAAAGGCCCCGCGGAGACGTAGATGCCAACCCGCCAGGAATGTTGTCAAATAATAGCGCCGAAAGGTTAGGTTGTGTTAATTTAGGTTATATTACGTTATTGATGTATATGAAGGTCCCACGGAGAGGTAGAGGCCAACTCGCCAGGAATGTTGTCTAATATTACCGCCGATTTGTTAGGTTGGGTTAGGTTAGGTTATACTACGTTATTGATGTATATGAAGGCCCCACGGAGACGTAGAGGCCAACTCGCCAGGAATGTTGTCAAATATTACCGCCGAGATGTTAGGTTGGGTTAGGTCAGGTAATATTATGTTATTGATGTATATGAAGGTCCCACGGAGAGGTAGAGGCCAACTCGCCAGGAATGTTGTCAAATATTAGTGCCGAGATTTTAGGTTAGTTTAGGTTAGGTTAAATTACGTTATTGATGTATATGAAGGTCCCACGGTGACGTAGAGGCCAACTCGCCAGGAATGTTGTCAAATATTACCGCCGATGTGTTAGGTTGGGTTAGGTTAGGTTATACTACGTTATTGATGTATATGAAGGCCCCACGGAGACGTAGAGGCCAACTCGGCAGAAATGTTGTCAAATATTACCGCCGAGATGATAGGTTGGGTTAGGTTAGGTTATATTACGTTATTGATGTATATAAAAGCCCCACGGAGACGTTGAGGCCAACTCGCCAGGAATGTTGTCAAATATTACCGCCGAGATGTTAGGTTGGGTTAGGTTAGGTTATATTACGTTATTGATGTATATGAAGGCCCCACGGAGACGTAGAGGCCAACCCGCCAGGAATGTTGTCAAATAATAGCGCCGAAAGGTTAGGTTGGGTTAGTTTAGGTTATATAATGTTATTGATATATGTGAAGGTCCCACGGAGACGTAGAGGCCAACTCGCCAGGAATGTTGTCACATAATAGCGCCGAGTGGTTAGGTCGGGTTATATTAGGTTATATTACGTTATTGATGGATATGAAGGTCTCACGGAGACGTAGAGGCCAACTCGCCAGGAATGTTGTCAAATATTACCGCCGAGATGATAGGTTGGGTTAGGTTAGGTTATATTACGTTATTGATGTATATGAAGGCCCCACGGAGACGTAGAGGCCAACTCGCCAGGAATGTTGTCAAATATTACCGCCGAGATGTTAGGTTGGGTTAGGTTAGGTTATATTACGTTATTGATGTATATGAAGGCCCCACGGAGACGTAGAGGCCAACTCGCCAGGAATGTTGTCAAATATTACCGCCGAGATGTTAGGTTGGGTTAGGTTAGGTTATATTACGTTATTGATGTATATGAAGGCCCCACGGAGACGTAGAGGCCAACTGGCCAGGAATGTTGTCAAATATTGCGCCGAGATGATAGGTTGGGTTAGGTTAGATTATATTACGTTATTGATGTATATGAAGGCCGCACGTAGAGGTAGAGGCCAACTCGCCAGGAATGTTGTCAAATATTAGTGCCGAGATGTTAGGTTGGGTTAGGTTAGGTAATATTACGTTATTGATGTATATGAAGGTCCCACGGAGACGTAGAGGCCAACTCGCCAGGAATGTTGTCAAATAATAGCGCGGAGATCTGAGGTTGGGTTAAGTTAGGTAACATTACGTTATTGATGTATATGAAGGTCCCACGGTGACGTAGAGGCCAACTCGCCAGGAATGTTGTCAAATATTACCGCCGATGTGTTAGGTAGGGTTAGGTTAGGTTATATTACGTTATTGATGTATATAAACGTCCCACGGAAACATAGAGGCCAACAAGCCAGGAATGTTGTCAAATACTACCGCCGAGATGTTACGTTGGTTTAGGTTAGGTTAAATTAAGATATTGATGTATATGAAGGTCCCACGGAGAGGTAGAGGCCAACTCGCCAGGAATGTTGTCAAATATTAGTGCCGAGATGTTATGTTGGGTTAGGTTAGGTAATATTAAGTTATTGATGTATATGAAGGTCCCACGGTGACGTAGAGGCCAACTCGCCAGGAATGTTGTCAAATATTAGTGCCGAGATGTTAGGTTGGATTAGGTTAGGTTATATTACGTTATTGATGTATATAAAAGCCCCACGGAGACGTAGAGGCCAACTCGCCAGGAATGTTGTCAAATATTAGTTCCGAGAGATTGGGTTGGGTTAGGTTAGGTTATATTACGTTATTGATGTATATAAAGGCCCCGCGGAGACGTAGATGCCAACCCGCCAGGAATGTTGTCAAATAATAGCGCCGAAAGGTTAGGTTGGGTTAATTTAGGTTATATTACGTTATTGATGTATATGAAGGTCCCACGGAGACGTAGAGGCCAACCCGCCAGGAATGTTGTCAAATAATAGCGCCGAAAGGTTAGGTTGGGTTAGTTTAGGTTATATAACGTTATTGATATATGTGAAGGTCCCACGGAGACGTAGAGGCCAACTCGCCAGGAATGTTGTCACATAATAGCGCCGAGTGGTTAGGTCGGGTTATATTAGGTTATATTACGTTATTGATGGATATGAAGGTCTCACGGAGACGTAGAGGCCAACTCGCCAGGAATGTTGTCAAATATTACCGCCGAGATGATAGGTTGGGTTAGGTTAGGTTATATTACGTTATTGATGTATATGAAGGCCCCACGGAGACGTAGAGGCCAACTCGCCAGGAATGTTGTCAAATATTACCGCCGAGATGTTAGGTTGGGTTAGGTTAGGTTATATTACGTTATTGATGTATATGAAGGCCCCACGGAGACGTAGAGGCCAACTCGCCAGGAATGTTGTCAAATATTACCGCCGAGATGTTAGGTTGGGTTAGGTTAGGTTATATTACGTTATTGATGTATATGAAGGCCCCACGGAGACGTAGAGGCCAACTGGCCAGGAATGTTGTCAAATATTAGTGCCGAGATGTTAGGTTGGGTTAGGTTAGGTAATATTACGTTATTGATGTATATAAAGGTCCCACGGAGACGTAGAGGCCAACTCGCCAGGAATGTTGTCAAATAATAGCGCCGAGATCTGAGGTTGGGTTAAGTTAGGTAACATTACGTTATTGATGTATATGAAGGTCCCACGGTGACGTAGAGGCCAACTCGCCAGGAATGTTGTCAAATATTACCGCCGATGTGTTAGGTAGGGTTAGGTTAGGTTATATTACGTTATTGATGTATATAAACGTCCCACGGAAACATAGAGGCCAACAAGCCAGGAATGTTGTCAAATACTACCGCCGAGATGTTACGTTGGTTTAGGTTAGGTTAAATTAAGATATTGATGTATATGAAGGTCCCACGGAGAGGTAGAGGCCAACTCGCCAGGAATGTTGTCAAATATTAGTGCCGAGATGTTATGTTGGGTTAGGTTAGGTAATATTAAGTTATTGATGTATATGAAGGTCCCACGGAGAGGTAGAGGCCAACTCGCCAGGAATGTTGTCTAATATTACCGCCGATTTGTTAGGTTGGGTTAGGTTAGGTTATACTACGTTATTGATGTATATGAAGGCCCCACGGAGACGTAGAGGCCAACTCGGCAGAAATGTTGTCAAATATTACCGCCGAGATGATAGGTTGGGCTAGGTTAGGTTATATTACGTTATTGATGTATATAAAGGTCCCACGGAAACATAGAGGCCAACAAGCCAGGAATGTTGTCAAATACTACCGCCGAGTTGTTACGTTGGTTTAGGTTAGGTTAAATTAATATTTTGATGTATATGAAGGTCCCACGGAGAGGTAGAGGCCAACGCGCCAGGAATGTTGTCAAATATTAGTGCCGAGATGTTAGGTTGGGTTAGGTTAGGTAATATTAAGTTATTGATGTATATGAAGGTCCCACGGAGAGGTAGAGGCCAACTCGCCAGGAATGTTGTCAAATATTAGTGCCGAGATTTTAGGTTGGTTTAGGTTAGGTTAAATTACGTTAGTGATGTATATGAAGGTCCCACTGAGAGGTAGAGGCCAACTCGCCAGGAATGTTGTCAAATATTAGTGCCGAGATGTTAGGTTGGGTTAAGTTAGGTAAAGTTACGTTATTGATGTATATGAAGGTCCCACGGTGACGTAGTGGCCAACTCGCCAGGAATGTTGTCAAATATTACCGCCGATGTGTTAGGTTGGGTTAGGTGAGGTTATACTACGTTATTGATGTATATGAAGGCCCCACGGAGACGTAGAGGCCAACTCGGCAGAAATGTTGTCAAATATTACCGCCGAGATGATAGGTTGGGTTAGGTTAGGTTATATTACGTTATTGATGTATATAAAATTCCCACGGAGACGTAGAGGCCAACTCGCCAGGAATGTTGTCAAATATTAGTGCCGAGATGTTAGGTTGGATTAGGTTAGGTTATATTACGTTATTGATGTATATAAAGGCCCCGCGGAGACGTAGAGGCCAACCCGCCAGGAATGTTGTCAAATAATAGCGCCGAAAGGTTAGGTTGGGTTAGTTTAGGTTATATTATGTTATTGATATATGTGAAGGTCCCACGGAGACGTAGAGGCCAACTCGCGAGGAATGTTGTCACATAATAGCGCCGAGTGGTTAGGTCGGGTTATATTAGGTTACATTACGTTATTGATGGATATGAAGGTCTCACGGAGACGTAGAGGCCAACTCGCCAGGAATGTTGTCAAATATTACCGCCGAGATGTTAGGTTGGGTTAGGTTAGGTTATATTACGTTATTGATGTATATGAAGGCCCCACGGAGACGTAGAGGCCAACTCGCCAGGAATGTTGTCAAATATTGCGCCGAGATGATAGGTTGGGTTAGGTTAGATTATATTACGTTATTGATGTATATGAAGGCCGCACGTAGAGGTAGAGGCCAACTCGCCAGGAATGTTGTCAAATATTAGTGCCGAGATGTTAGGTTGGGTTAGGTTAGGTAATATTACGTTATTGATGTATATGAAGGTCCCACGGAGACGTAGAGGCCAACTCGCCAGGAATGTTGTCAAATAATAGCGCGGAGATCTGAGGTTGGGTTAAGTTAGGTAACATTACGTTATTGATGTATATGAAGGTCCCACGGTGACGTAGAGGCCAACTCGCCAGGAATGTTGTCAAATATTACCGCCGATGTGTTAGGTAGGGTTAGGTTAGGTTATATTACGTTATTGATGTATATAAACGTCCCACGGAAACATAGAGGCCAACAAGCCAGGAATGTTGTCAAATACTACCGCCGAGATGTTACGTTGGTTTAGGTTAGGTTAAATTAAGATATTGATGTATATGAAGGTCCCACGGAGAGGTAGAGGCCAACTCGCCAGGAATGTTGTCAAATATTAGTGCCGAGATGTTATGTTGGGTTAGGTTAGGTAATATTAAGTTATTGATGTATATGAAGGTCCCACGGTGACGTAGAGGCCAACTCGCCAGGAATGTTGTCAAATATTAGTGCCGAGATGTTAGGTTGGATTAGGTTAGGTTATATTACGTTATTGATGTATATAAAAGCCCCACGGAGACGTAGAGGCCAACTCGCCAGGAATGTTGTCAAATATTAGTTCCGAGAGATTGGGTTGGGTTAGGTTAGGTTATATTACGTTATTGATGTATATAAAGGCCCCGCGGAGACGTAGATGCCAACCCGCCAGGAATGTTGTCAAATAATAGCGCCGAAAGGTTAGGTTGGGTTAATTTAGGTTATATTACGTTATTGATGTATATGAAGGTCCCACGGAGACGTAGAGGCCAACCCGCCAGGAATGTTGTCAAATAATAGCGCCGAAAGGTTAGGTTGGGTTAGTTTAGGTTATATAACGTTATTGATATATGTGAAGGTCCCACGGAGACGTAGAGGCCAACTCGCCAGGAATGTTGTCACATAATAGCGCCGAGTGGTTAGGTCGGGTTATATTAGGTTATATTACGTTATTGATGGATATGAAGGTCTCACGGAGACGTAGAGGCCAACTCGCCAGGAATGTTGTCAAATATTACCGCCGAGATGATAGGTTGGGTTAGGTTAGGTTATATTACGTTATTGATGTATATGAAGGCCCCACGGAGACGTAGAGGCCAACTCGCCAGGAATGTTGTCAAATATTACCGCCGAGATGTTAGGTTGGGTTAGGTTAGGTTATATTACGTTATTGATGTATATGAAGGCCCCACGGAGACGTAGAGGCCAACTCGCCAGGAATGTTGTCAAATATTACCGCCGAGATGTTAGGTTGGGTTAGGTTAGGTTATATTACGTTATTGATGTATATGAAGGCCCCACGGAGACGTAGAGGCCAACTGGCCAGGAATGTTGTCAAATATTAGTGCCGAGATGTTAGGTTGGGTTAGGTTAGGTAATATTACGTTATTGATGTATATAAAGGTCCCACGGAGACGTAGAGGCCAACTCGCCAGGAATGTTGTCAAATAATAGCGCCGAGATCTGAGGTTGGGTTAAGTTAGGTAACATTACGTTATTGATGTATATGAAGGTCCCACGGTGACGTAGAGGCCAACTCGCCAGGAATGTTGTCAAATATTACCGCCGATGTGTTAGGTAGGGTTAGGTTAGGTTATATTACGTTATTGATGTATATAAACGTCCCACGGAAACATAGAGGCCAACAAGCCAGGAATGTTGTCAAATACTACCGCCGAGATGTTACGTTGGTTTAGGTTAGGTTAAATTAAGATATTGATGTATATGAAGGTCCCACGGAGAGGTAGAGGCCAACTCGCCAGGAATGTTGTCAAATATTAGTGCCGAGATGTTATGTTGGGTTAGGTTAGGTAATATTAAGTTATTGATGTATATGAAGGTCCCACGGTGACGTAGAGGCCAACTCGCCAGGAATGTTGTCAAATATTAGTGCCGAGATGTTAGGTTGGATTAGGTTAGGTTATATTACGTTATTGATGTATATAAAAGCCCCACGGAGACGTAGAGGCCAACTCGCCAGGAATGTTGTCAAATATTAGTTCCGAGAGATTGGGTTGGGTTAGGTTAGGTTATATTACGTTATTGATGTATATAAAGGCCCCGCGGAGACGTAGATGCCAACCCGCCAGGAATGTTGTCAAATAATAGCGCCGAAAGGTTAGGTTGGGTTAATTTAGGTTATATTACGTTATTGATGTATATGAAGGTCCCACGGAGAGGTAGAGGCCAACTCGCCAGGAATGTTGTCTAATATTACCGCCGATTTGTTAGGTTGGGTTAGGTTAGGTTATACTACGTTATTGATGTATATGAAGGCCCCACGGAGACGTAGAGGCCAACTCGGCAGAAATGTTGTCAAATATTACCGCCGAGATGATAGGTTGGGCTAGGTTAGGTTATATTACGTTATTGATGTATATAAAGGTCCCACGGAAACATAGAGGCCAACAAGCCAGGAATGTTGTCAAATACTACCGCCGAGTTGTTACGTTGGTTTAGGTTAGGTTAAATTAATATTTTGATGTATATGAAGGTCCCACGGAGAGGTAGAGGCCAACGCGCCAGGAATGTTGTCAAATATTAGTGCCGAGATGTTAGGTTGGGTTAGGTTAGGTAATATTAAGTTATTGATGTATATGAAGGTCCCACGGAGAGGTAGAGGCCAACTCGCCAGGAATGTTGTCAAATATTAGTGCCGAGATTTTAGGTTGGTTTAGGTTAGGTTAAATTACGTTAGTGATGTATATGAAGGTCCCACTGAGAGGTAGAGGCCAACTCGCCAGGAATGTTGTCAAATATTAGTGCCGAGATGTTAGGTTGGGTTAAGTTAGGTAAAGTTACGTTATTGATGTATATGAAGGTCCCACGGTGACGTAGTGGCCAACTCGCCAGGAATGTTGTCAAATATTACCGCCGATGTGTTAGGTTGGGTTAGGTGAGGTTATACTACGTTATTGATGTATATGAAGGCCCCACGGAGACGTAGAGGCCAACTCGGCAGAAATGTTGTCAAATATTACCGCCGAGATGATAGGTTGGGTTAGGTTAGGTTATATTACGTTATTGATGTATATAAAATTCCCACGGAGACGTAGAGGCCAACTCGCCAGGAATGTTGTCAAATATTAGTGCCGAGATGTTAGGTTGGATTAGGTTAGGTTATATTACGTTATTGATGTATATAAAGGCCCCGCGGAGACGTAGAGGCCAACCCGCCAGGAATGTTGTCAAATAATAGCGCCGAAAGGTTAGGTTGGGTTAGTTTAGGTTATATTATGTTATTGATATATGTGAAGGTCCCACGGAGACGTAGAGGCCAACTCGCGAGGAATGTTGTCACATAATAGCGCCGAGTGGTTAGGTCGGGTTATATTAGGTTACATTACGTTATTGATGGATATGAAGGTCTCACGGAGACGTAGAGGCCAACTCGCCAGGAATGTTGTCAAATATTACCGCCGAGATGATAGGTTGGGTTAGGTTAGGTTATATTACGTTATTGATGTATATGAAGGCCCCAC